>JAZGTJ010000549.1:0-98422 GCA_036877575.1 Botia almorhae | reverse complement strand
GCTAAAAATGGCTGCTTTTTCCTTTTAGTTTTTAAATCTCTTACCAGATAGAATAGATTGGAATGGCAGTCCTCCAAGCTGGCCCCGTTCGGTACGAAACAAGCACTCATCCTTTCACTGCGGGCTCGAACATACCATCATCGGGGTTTCCATGGAAAAAGAAAAACGTTTCTCCCGAATTCGAGTCAAATGTGAACGGAATTATTTTTAAACAATCGCTGGCGGATTGGAATTCAACGGCTCCATTCGATCGCTCGATCAGACCGAAGTCGAATAAAAAACGGCCGTCAACCGTGGACGCGGCGGCGGGGAAATAAATTACATGTAAAACAGGGGAGGAATGCGTTATTAAAATAGAAAAAGAAAAGGGAGAGCGAAAAGAGGCAACTCTCCCCCCTCCCCCTTGGTTTAAAAACGGTTTTAGCTTACGAACGGCTGCCTTATACCTCCATCCCGACCGAAAGCGGTGTAACAACGAAAAATGTTCCGCGGTGAAAACGTCGAAAGGCGACTGGAAACTACAAGAAACGGGTCATTTTAAAAATAAAACCATACAGTCAGTCTGTGTTCCTGCTGGTTTCCATTTGAATTCATGGATTCCTTTCTCTAATGGCGGCCACAGGGAGAACTCTGCCTCCCGGAGCCCATTGGCTGCTCGGCGGTCATGAGGGGCGTAACAACACGGTGAGTGACGATCACCGCCGCTAGAGGCGCCACCGAGCGGACGATCGTCTGTACTGTCTAGCAGGACGCTGCAACTAGCCGCTTTTCGCTCTGCGCCACCTAGCGGACGTTTGCGGTAACCGCGCAGTGGACTCGAGCGTCTCACCCGAACGTGTCTGTGCATTTTTATGTGGTTTCACGACACGAGCGAGGTTTTATGTCTTAGATGAGGACCATCAAAAAGAAATGTAATACACAGCGGAGTGTTAGGCGTAGTTAGATGCGCAGTTGGCTGAATGATATTACTTTCGCTCAAGAGTTTAAGTGAGACGTATTCCCATGAACGTAATAATCGGATGGCAGATTCATTCGCTGCTTTTCTAAAGGTGGTGGGGTTTGTAAGTGCATTTGGAAAATGAAAACTACACTGATGGGCGCGTGCTGCATGCTAGCCAAACGACTGCTTCAGGGTGATTTATCTTTGAGCTGTGGATCTGTACAAATATTCAAATGACAAGCAGATGTCCAGTGGATTAAACACTTCTGATGGAGATAATGCATGGATAATGCATGTTTGTCAGTTGTAAAATTATGAAAGCTTTTGATTTGATGGGGGTGGATGCATTAAGGATCCAAAGAGAATTAGGTGGATTGATGGATGCATTAATTTACAAGGTCATGCCTACACACACACACACACACAATAGACCTGTCAAAGAGTGGTATGCACATCTCTCTCTCTCTCTCCCTCTCTCTCTCTCTTACTCTCTCACACACACACACACACTGTCATCCTAATTATTTCACTTGCTCATTGCATTAAAATGTAATTAATAAAAAATAACCATTTAATCATTTTCTTTTTGTGTTAAAGAGCCAAGAACACCATTACTTTAAAAAAGAGTAATAATTACTATCATTACTATAAAAGGATATCATTACCATGGAACATGACTTTGATTAAATACTGTTAAAATGTGTTAAAATATACTGATTCACAAAAATGGGCAATACATTACAAATGGGCACAGACTTGTTGAATGGAAAAAACTCTCTTTGTTACATGACAGATTCTGAAAGATTTCAACAGATCAATATGGCTGATCTGTAGACAGTCCTGCCCGCACAGCTGATAGTTCTCCACCTCGTGACAGGATCCCTCTTTAAGTTTATCTGATCGCCACACACACACACACACTGCACGCTGCACAGGGCATGTCAGACGCACTGTTAAGACAAGACAAGCAGACTTGGGACTCATCAGTGATCACTGGAATGTGTTAGTAGGAATTGCAGGGCCACAGTTCAACAGCAGACCTGTTGTTTACACAGGCTAAGTGGTGATTTCCTTCCTGCTCCTTTCAGCCAAAGTGGAGTCAATGAGGGATTCGAAGGTTCAAAAAGATTAATGTGTGTAAATACAGGAGCAGACAGGCTATTGCTACAGAACACACAAAAGAATATACGTGTATGCATTTAAAACTGCAAAATTGTTTATTGTAAAATCAAACATTGATTTAATTGATGACAGTGCTGCATGAACTGAATTGTCCCAACAACATGCAAAATTATTTGCATGTTTGTTTTCAAATGTTGTCTTGAACTTCAATAATTTGATGCAGTCGAGTATTCATTGCACAACACAAATTGTGGTTAGCACAATATTAAACCTTGTTTCAAATGGACCCATATTTAATGCAGTCTTTATATTACCTTATGTTTTGTTCATATTTGTTGAGGGCACATCATGCAATCTGTATATGTTGGCATCTATTACATCGTCCTTTACCTAGCCCAACTCACCTGCCAAATGATTTTTATTACTAAACTCACGAAGGAAGTGCAGAACTGAATTTGGTCCCAGATCTTTGATCCCTCATTTACTTCCCTGATCATGTGGGAGGATCACCTGCCAAGCGACACCATGAACGAGGAGTCTACGAGGACCTCTCTGCTCTCCCCACCATTGCAATCAATCTAATACACTGTTAGCTCTTCAGACTGAACCAGAGCACACAGTGAGGGTTTACGGTTATTTTGGTAAGGTCTCCAAACCACTGAATGGGTCATTTGGGGGGTAATTGTGGCCCTGGCCGAGCTCTCTGCTGGATGTCCTTGTTTAGAAATACTGAAGAATTGAACAAGCATCTCTGCCCCTCTCATCTCTGAGAATGCCCAGCGCTGTTTCTGTTTGCTGAGAGAACCTGCTGACCACAGACGGAGGCTGCCTCAGACCATAAACCTCTTCTGAACCGTGGAAGATTGTGTCAGTCAAACTCAATACCCTTTCAGCTTGACTCTGGGAAAGCCTTCTTCTTTGTTGCTTGTAAATTTGAGGGAAAACAGCACATGCCTGATTCCTGATTCCTGAGTCCTGAGACAAAACTAAAATGGACAGATAAAAATGTGTGTAATTTTGGATCAATCTGCTGAACGTGTTTAGATGTATTTACCTGGGATGGGTGCAATCTCTGCTTTTCTCACAAAATGTGCTTGTTTTCAGAGAAAGCACAGGTGTTTTTCAGGTAAAATATATATTGCCTAAAATGTTCAAATACATCTGACATGTCTATTTTGTTTAGTATAATTTATATTTAAATTTTTGAGAGTGGTCTGAGGACAGGTGTTAATAGTGGTAGTAAATGATGATTCAATATCATAATTTCACTAAAACATTGTATCCTTGTGTTGCTATATTTGAAAACTAATGGCAGGTAAATTTGTGCACCATATTTTGTCCCACCTCTCAAGATTCAGTGATGGGACAGTCCCACTTTCCTACACAGGCAGGCAGTATTTAACATCTTGTTTTCAAGTTTATCATTGGTCGCTATTCCATCTGTATGTTACCACTCAGCATGAGCAGTTGGGATTCCTTGTGGGACACCTCCACTGGTAGCAGCCCGAGGCCAGAGGCTGTTTCAATGGAGCATACTGTTGAACACACAGGAGAATAGCAGGAACATTCCCTGTACACAAATGCAGACATGACAGAAGCTTTGTTGAGCACCTGATGCACGGAGAGGTTCTGCAAAGCTGTTGCCTCCCCCAGAAACATCTACAGCTCGACATCCTACTGCTAAATAATCTGACACACAGTCCCTCTCTCTGCAGTCTGTTCCCACTTCAGCACTGTTGCTCTGTTCATCTCTCTCTCTCACCCACTCCATTCCTCCTCTCTCTCTTTCTCTCTCTCCACAAGCAGATGGATGAGAAGCGGCGTCATCGCGGCTTCTTTCGGTTAAGCTGCAGAAACAGCATGAGATTAATAAATTCAATATGAATAGAGAGTTAATGAAAGGGACCCTCTCCCCTCCCCTCAGCAGTGTTTTCTGCTGTCTGAAGAGGCTGAAAGTAGCACCATTGAAAAGCAGCAGTCAGCAGAAACTCGCTGGATGGCAGACAGACTTTGACCTCTGCAAATTCCTCTGTGGCAGCGCACTCTGTCATTCCCCTGCAGTTCTTGCCAATAAACACATCAACACTCAGACTGGACACAATAACGCACATAAATACACATTATTTCAGTGAAAGTACCACCATTTGTGAATACAACATTATATTGAGTGTTGTACGAGAAATGCATAATGATCATTGCAATATGTCAGTGTTTGTCAGACTTTTTAACTGATATTATACAGGACATAATTTAGAATTCTTACTAATATTATCAAAGTGACCATTAATGCAATCATTTATTTTAAACAATCAATTTTGTGGGCGATAAACAAACTCAGCATGTAGCTGTAACATTTTAATTGTGTTTTGACATTTTAATTGAATTAAATGCATGGCATTGTTGTGCAAAAGACATTATTGATTGTATTATTTTTTATGTTAAGTCATAATTTCTTTTTTAATACATTTAAGAAAACTTAAATCTATCCAGCTATCCTCAGGGACACACACACACACCTGGTTGAGAATCACTGCACTTATTACATGCAACCATAGTTGTGGCATGTCAACATTACAGATATGATACTGTAAAGGCATTGAAAGATGTCAAGCATAATAGATTAAAATAGCACAGCCTGAATTTAAATTTTTGACATTTTGACAACTGTCTCCCAGGGGCTAAGAATAGATAAGCATCAAGTATTCTCTCTGGAACATTATGGAATTTAGAAATAACACCATGTGCATCACCTCAGCATGCCTGGAAAGGTCTAAACATGCTGAGACGTCCACAAAGAGCAAGACACTGAGAAATCAGCCACCCACACAATCCAGCCCTGCTTGTCTCAGAGGACAGAATCAATGACAAATGAAAACCACGGTCCTCTCTTAAATCAAAGGCTGCACACGCTGCAGTTTCCACCTTATGTCTGGGTATAGGGACTGCCAATTAGACATGAAGCAGTGGGTAGTGATGCCCTTGCCAGGTCATCATCAAGGACAGGCGTCAGAGATGCAGGCCTGCCAGGATGGTGGTGGTGGTGGGGGGCTGGGGTCTGTGCGTTCAGATGCTATCACTGTGGATACTAGGCACAGGTTGGCTGTCTGACCGTAATCCCACAGTATTTAAAATATTAGATAAATGCTGTATGGTTATACAGGCATTTAGTCATTCTGACTATAAATTGCTGTGGACTATGGACACAACTTTACAACTTCAACAACTTTAGAAGTATATCTTACAGCTAAATATAAATATAAAATTTATATATTTGGCAGATGCTTATACCAAAGCAACTGTCAGGCTATTGATTGAAGTTCATTTAACAAAGTTCAGGAGAAGCACGGTCATATAATCCAACCAATCATGGCACAGGGGTTCGTATATAAAGCCGCCCCTCAGCTCTGTCCCACAACAGTTGCATGCTTCTGCCACTCCATCTCCTCACTCTTGGCTGGTATCTATCTCAGTCAAGTATGGGGGTGTACTCTGGTTTCGGGCCATATGAGCATTTGTTATCATAACTGTAAACTCGTCAGTTGCATCCTGTGGGATTTAAACCCACAACCTTGTCATTGTTAGAGCCCCAACTAGTTGAACTACAGGAACAGCAATTTTGCTTAACAATAAAAATAAGTTGCAACTGGGCCAGGAAGCTGTGGGTATGACAGACTAGTGCTTATCGGGAAAGCCAGTGGACATATGCAATCTGGGGAACACTTCCTATGCAGCAGGCTGCAGGAAAGAGTGAAACTGCAGCGACAAAAGGCGCAATTTTATGGGTGTTAACACAAAGAGCTATAAAATGCGACAAGTGTGTGATAAACACTGATGATAAATGGTAATATGCCGTGTGGAGGATTTGCCAGGGGTGTACAATATAACACTGTGTGTGTGTGTGTGTGTGTGTGTGTGTGTGTGTGTGAAAACAGTTGGAATCAATATGAGTATTATAGTAATAGCCATGGAGAGATATACTATAAACTGTTTCAACATGCACCCTGGCAAAGCAATTTACACACTTGCTCAGTGCTTATGAATAATGCATGCTCATATCAGTACTGCAGCAGCTCCATACTGTAAACTGCTTTAATAACTGTATGAGTGAAGTTAAAATTATACCTGTTTTGATAGTCAAACATGTGTATGGACTACCTGGACTTATAATGATGATGATTATTATGATTAGGGAGCAAATATTATTAGTAATATGTTACATTTAGTTGTACAACATTTGTTTTATATTTATCCTTAAAACCAAGGTAAAATTAGAAATTAAATTAAATTATGGTTATTATATACAATTTACTGTAATAAATTGATTTGTTTTTGTATTATTTGGAAATTGCCAATTTTCATACATGATCGAGGTGTTAAATCATTTATCAAGTGTTTAGTAGAGTGTAAATAAGGGTCATAACTACATTTACACAAGAGCTTCAATAGTTCCTGCAAATACATTTCTATAGAAAACATGAAACACATGTACTTAAGCACTCTGAGTCTAAGGGCCCTCATGAGTCTAAGGGCCCTTAAGCAAAATCATTAGTAATCAGTCTGCTTTACTGGAACCAACAGGAACGCAATGGTTGTGATTCTTAGTGTTTTGATCGTGGGTCCACTGCCAGTTTCTCCAGACTTCCCTCAACCCATTAATATAGATCTGATGATTTCAATTACACAGACTCATTACATTCAAATCCTCCTCACACATACCAATATGAAAAGAAGCATAAAGATAAAGGATCAGCAATGGACCCATATTTCAATATGGGCAGCACAATCTACACAAGCTTCTTTGGCACTTCTAACCTCTAATAACCTCTAAGCAAAAGGCTTTAATATGTCAGGGATATGATGAAACATGTTCTCTGTGGGCAGAATTCATCTCCTCAGCGTTTTTTTCCAGCTCCCTGGCACAATGAGGTTTTAAATGTCTTTTGCACGTTGGATGTGCATTGCGCAACTCTTATCATGTGACCCTGAATTTATTTTTTAATTACTGATAGGATGTTGTTTTTTATTATCTGGCAGTAAAACTTTCCAATATTTTACACAAATGTAATATAATTTGATACAATAAATACTGTACCGTAAAACTCTATTCTGAAATCAACACAGGATATTACTGTTAACATCACTACAGTCTATCTGTTAATATACAAGATATTACATTATTGCCATTTACTGTAATTCAACTATTACTGTAAAAAAACACTGTGAAAATACGACAATCAGCAGCCAGGGATTTACTGTACATTCACATTTAATGTTTATGTTTTGTACAGTGTAGTCATTATTGATCAGGCATTAGACTGACCTGTCATTTTCCGTACACACAATCTGACTCTGCTTACGTGGTCCTCTGCTCTCATTCTGTTGTTTCTTTATGGCTACAGGAAGGCAGCTTAGTGCTGGGTGTCTGAGTGAGTTTGCCTGGCTTTCTATGGGAGAAATACATAATTAATGAAGAGTGTGCTATTTCTCTGAACACACAGAGAATCACTCCTTTCAACTTTGTCTCAGACACCCACCGGACAGTGTCTGCAGGGTTCTCATGACACACACACATACACACACACACACACCCCTGCCGCCCTCTCCCCTCATCTCATGCTGAACAGACACAAAGAGAGCAACTCTCTCTCTCGCCCTTCTTTTCAATATCTTCTATTCTCTTACCCTCTCCGTCTTTCTTACTTATTCTTGAATTTCTCCGCCTATCGAACCCCCAAGTTTCACTCTCTCCTGCGCGTTGCGGCTGCACGCTGGGGCTAAATTAATTTGCCGGCGCTGCTTTCTTTATTTATTTCCTTTTGTTGCTTTTCAACTTGTGATTAGTCCACAGCCTTAGTTTCATGCTAGACTTGGCAATTCTGTTTGGCAGACAGTGATCTTATCCTGCAGTCAAATATTGTAAGTACATGTTCCCAGTGGGATTTTGTGCTGAGAGACAGAGAGAGAGAGAGAGAGATGTAAAGGCAGCGAAAATAGAATAGGTGAAATCTCTCCAAATAATAAATAGAAAAACTACACATCAGGAAAAGGACCCTACACTGTAAAACAGGATTTGACAAGATGTAATAGTAATTTATTTCAATAAAATACTGTATTCAGAATTTTATTGTGAAATCAATGCTGTCTTGTCAAGACCCAACAAATTACTATAAAAATAAAAGTGTTTCATTTAAAGTTGTCATTGTGGAGATTAGTTCTTTTTTGGCTGGGTATTAGACCTTATTTACATTGAGTTTAATTATCTCACAGCCAGTGTGTTTGAGTTACAATAGAACATAATTGGTTGCGCTATTACATGGAAAAATACAAAGAACAAATACTGCAGATAGTACAGAAATGAAATAATGTTTATAAACAATTCAGGAGGTCTTGGTGTGTGCAACAATGCTGAGTTTGAATGGTTGTTATCCCTGGTACATGTTTATTTATAAGTTGTTAACCAAGCATACACAAAACTGTGACAAACAACAAACATCATTTTAGATAAAACAAAACCAAATGAAAACTTATAGTGACAACAAACCAGCAAATAGGGATAAAACAAATAAATAAATGCAACCACATTTATTTATTTTAACCACATAAATTTATTCTTGCCGCTGTGCATGCTGGGAATTCCCACTATTACTCTGGACACCTCTTTACAGTTAATCTGTAAATATACATTTACATAAACATAATATATACATAAACATTTTACATTAAAATGTTTAAAATGCCCAGACACAGCTAATTATTGTGATGGTAACAGCACAACACACTAGCTTCATCACATTCATTTGCTTGTCACGCTTGTCATTTAATTTGAATAAATTGTAGAACTAATACCGAACATTATGAAACATTACAAAAGACATTGTGAAAGAGCAGCAACTAGTAACCAAGAATATGCTGTAAATTTACAATAAAGCCATTTAGAATGTGCGCATGCATCTTCACCACCAACAGGAAAGGTAAGAGCCATTTACCAGAAACTGAATTATTATTTAAAAGACATAAAGGCATCTAACGTGTAAAGACAGTGAAATGACAACAAGGCAAATGTAAGGCAGTGCTGCTGGTAAATAAAACATGCAGAAGGGAATATACTGTATGTGCTGAGATTGGTTCTGTCACTTATCTTGGAAGAATGCAGGGCAAATGAGAGTTGATGGAGACAACAGTGGATCTCTTCTTTAATGCTTAGAGCCACAGGGGGATGTCAGAGCGAGGCTGCTTTTAAAGTTGAGATAAGTACAGTGGAGACCGGGATTAGCTGTCACACGGGGAACTTGTCACATTGCCTAAAACACATCTTTGGATATTAGCCTCTGTTAAATGACTATGTACATCTTAAATCATTTATTATTTTAATAACATTAACCATATTTACATTTATGTATTTGTCAGACGCTGTTATTCCAAAAAAAAGTTTAATTTATAGTTTGAATATTTTTATAATACACCAACACAACAGTATTATTATAATAATAAATGTCAGAAAGTTGTGTAGACACGTAGCATCCAATATTTGCATATTTGTTTGGCACATAACTGATTTCTCATGGCCATATTAAAGGCAGTGGGGTGTGTTGAGTATCACTGCGCTCCAGTTAAAAGCAGGTTTACCAGCTTCTCAGGTTTGGCAAGTTAATTTTAAAGAGTCCTGCACTGTTGAAGGACCAAACCTGTAATATTTTAGTAGTTTAATATTGATAAAACTTTACCGTCCATGACAATGATTCTCTGCTTTATGCAACTGTTGAATTAAACCGCTGATAGAATGTCAGTCAGTGTCAGTCAGGAGTCTGATACAGATCTTCTGCCCTATTATCAATATAAAACCACTCGCTGTTCTTGCTTCCCTGAGCCAATGTATTTAAAGGTACAGTCACCCAAAATAATACCTAATTTAAACTCATAGAATTAATTTACTCAAACTCGCATCATATCAAAGAATCCTCAGGTCTTTCCAAAACAATCATTTTCCTTCTTCTGTGGAACACAAGGAGAAATTCAGATTTTTTTGCCTCATAATGAAAGTAAATGGGGACTGGGGCTAGTCTCTACTACTCTCATTTATCTCTTCTTTGTTTAAGAAAGTGTCACAAATTTGAAAAATAAGTAAACAGTGAAAAAGTTTGTTTTTTGAGTAACTAATATATGAAAGCATATTAAATATGAATTTATGAATCATTCTCATGATTATCAGCCTTTAGCTGTAACTCGTAGATGTAGAATTCCTAGAATTGTTGTGGTCTTGCAAATATTTGGCAACATTCTAGGGATTCTATTTCTGTGATCTGGCCTCGTTTTGATTTTCTCTCTGTTTTAGCCGCCGGACTGCCTGACTGTTTTTCTCTCTCCAGCATTTGAGGACATGTTCCCCTAATGCTGGCCGACCACTCGCAGCCAGAGAGTCTGGCACAGGAATGATTACCTGTCTGTATGATCAATTACCTGATTATTCTCTGGATACACACTCATGGGATGTCTCTAGAGTCATGCTCACACGCACACACTCAACACACTTACACGGGGAGAGACAGAAATGCCAGGACACTTTCTGACAGAAATGGGTTGTGAAAGAGGGGAGAAAGAGAGAGGGAGAAAGACAGAGAGAGAAAGAGAGAGAGAGAAAGACAGAGAGAGAAAGAGAGAGAGAGAGAGAGAGAGAGAGAAAGAGAGAGAGAAAGACAGAGAGAGAAAGAGAGGGTTGTGGCTTGTGCCAAAAAACGCTTTTGTTTCCCGCATCAAAACATGTCTATCTCATTGCTACTGTGTGACTGCCAAAATGTGACACAAATTCAGCAAGAGGGATGTAACATAAAAACACACAATATTAAATATCAACAGCTTCTGTAACTCACCTGGTAGAGCACAGCACTACAAACGCCAAGGTCATATATTTGACTACTAGGTAACACACAGATTTATTAAATGCACTGTAAGCAGATTTACATAAAAGTGTCTGTTAAATGTAAATTACAAGAATTAGAAATCTATAAGGTGTGAAAACTCCAAATCAAGATGACACCAAAACAAGGTATAAAACTTCAAGGTGTCAGAGAGTTCAACTGTAAAGCAATGCTGAAATAGACTTTTATATTTTTTTTTAATGTGATTGGTGCGTGTCAGTGCTAGGGTGTTGCTGGGTGGTTGCCAGGATGTTGCTGAGCAGTTGCTAAGGTGTTCTGAGGGTTTTTAGCACGTTTCTATGCAGGTGTTATGGTGTTATGAGTGGTTACTAAGGCATTGCAAATGGTTGCTAGGGTGTGGGACGTTACACAGTTAAATACTTAAGCTCAGGGGTTTGTTCAAATCTCTAAATCCATGTATGAGCAATTAATTTGGTGATGTTTGCCTCAACACCACTAATTATTTTTTCACAAACCATAAAATTGAGGAACATTTAGGAACAGATGGCAAAAGTGACAATTAGACAAGCTGCAGCAATACTGACAGTGTCTGAGTGCTCCTGTAAGACCCACACTGATTTGATTTGTAGTTGGTGACGTTATGAGGGAGACCAAGAACCATTTGTTGCATCAACCTCAGTTTGACCTTCTTGCACCATCTCTCACTCTCTCTCAAAACACACACACACACACAGGTGCATGTACCTCAACAGATCACTTAAATAGCAGTGTGACAGTTTACAGCAGCTGAGAGTGGGTTTATAGTTTCAGATGTACACCCTTGCCTATCTGACCCCTCTCTCGCTCTCTTTATCTCTCTTTTTCTCTCACTCTCTCCCTCTCTCACACACACACGTTTACTTATCTATCTAAATATAGACATTTATTGTTTTACAAACAGCTAGTTATAAACAATAAAACCTAACCCAAACCCACACTCTAACCCTAACCATAACAGAAAAATATCTGCACTTTTACAATTTAAAAAACTTGATTATATTTTAAAGTGTTTTTAAATAATAGGTCAAATAAGGATGTCCTCAAAAGGAGGTTATGCTCAGATTTGCCAGGTTTTGTTGACTTTTGGGTACATATTTGTCTCCAATATATGCCCCCTCTCCCCCCCAACACACACACACACTTAAATCAGATCACTTACAGGTGAAACACATCACACTCCACCGGCGTACTCACACATACTGACTGCACAACCCATATGACCACGACATACGACTACTGGAGTCAAGCTGTTGATTATACAAGCTACTGGGCCGAGGGATTTTGTGAGAGATTACACAACACACAGACAGCTGTCGAGTCATACATCTCCCCATGTGTGCACACTCCTGCTTACAACACATGCACCATCACCAGACCTACAGAAGGCACCAACAGAGATTTTACGCTAGAAAAATCCTTGATTATCAGAGCAAAACATTTTCACTTTAAATTCACTCATTAAACAGGCTGGTCGTGAAAGTTAACTCACTGTAAGATCTTTGGAAAGCACCACAGGGACAGATGACCAAAACTGTAAAAGACAATGTGGACAAAATTGCACACCTCAGGCAGAGGAAAGAAATATTTTACAGAGGAAAATGAACACGTCTTAATACATTTTCTAAGCCAGGGTTATAGAGAAATCACAGCCATTAGCCGGAAGTAGACAGGATTGACTGCGCACACACCCGCATAGATCCATGCTGTAGACTGTAAGTGTTCTGAAATGAGAAGTCCTCAAAATTATATGGTTTAAGTAAGATTATCTTACCCATACAGCCATTGCACAAACCCAGACTGTAAGAGAGCAGCTCACTGTGACAGCAAAAACCTGATCTAAGGGCTCTGGATTTCCACCCATGCTGATAGAGCGAAACCAGATGGATTCTTTTAAATTCACAAGCCTCATCTGTATTATCAGCTGGTGCCGTTAAAATGAGGGCAATATTGTCATCAGTATATTTTAATTATTCATGCGTAATTAACCAGGGACTAAATAGCACATCACAATGAGTTATTGCTCAATAAAGTGTGAGATCAAAATTCTGTTCTAAGTAAATAAATAACTAAGTACTGGGTACTTTATTGTCTGTAGTTTGACACTGTAAAATATTGGGCTTTTACATTAAGATATTAAGATGCTCCTCCTTCACCCATGATTGATACGTGCTGTGATTTGTGCTATAACTCACACATGAGGTTATCTTCACTAATCACACAGAGCGAATGAAATCTCCTGCTATGCTGTTGAACCCTTTATACACATAACTCTGTTAAACACTGGCAACGTGTGAGATCAGACAGTCACAGGTCTCTTAATTCACAGAAACATGTGAGTTCATAATCTTCATTCAGAATTTAGAATCTTCTTTTTGGCTGAACTATATTTTAATACATAATATTTACATGTATGCATCTGGCAGATGCTTTTATCCAAAGCCACTTACAGTGCATTCAAGTTAAACATTGGATCAGTATGTGTGTTCCCTCGAACCAACAACCTTTTGCACTGCAAACACAACACTTCCACAATCCAAAGATCAGCTGTCAGCTGTGACATGCTGCCCACTTCCTTCTCACCTAAGAATCCTCAACAGAAGTCGACCTTGTGCAGTCGGCCCAGCGTGTGTGATATATGCTAATGTATGTACATGGAAAGTACAGGAACCTGACATTAATTAACGCATAATGATGTGCACACAAAGGTGTTCCGCCGTGCTGCGCGTATCTGACTGATGTGTTGACAACACACTGTAAAATAATAGATTCTTGCATTATTACTGCAGTGTGAAGGTGGAAACACTGATCAAGCTCAAGTATAATAGGTTTGTGAATTTTATTACTGATGATAAAAATGAAACAATACCAAAGCCTGAAAGCATCTGTCCATATAACACACAGACATACAGTCTGTGTGTATGTGTATGTGTATGTGTATATATATATATATATATATATATATATATAAGCAATTCAGTCATGATTGGCCAACACAAAGCCATAAAAACAACTTATCTCATATCCTTGAGTGTACTTCTATAATTACATATAGTGACAGCAACATAATGAAAGATGTCAATTTTAGTAAGTTATGTTTATTCATATTAATAATCAGAATAAACAATTCTGCTACCAATTAATATAGAGCATTAGCCTACCTGTAGCCTGTTTATGGTGGCCAAGAAATGTATCCACTTTATGCATTAATTTACAATGTGCAGTCACATGTGTAAGATGGCTTAAAATAAAGCTCATCCAATTATCTGTTTTAAAAAATGACTTTCAAAACCATCTCTGTGAGCATGAAATACATATATTTATATATATATATATATTTATATCTATCTATCTATCTATCTATCTATCTATCTATCTATCTATCTATCTATATATATATATATATAATATATATATTTATAGACCAAATATAGGAACATTTTTCAACCAATCCCATCTCTGAACTGCATTTTATGTAAAACAATCATGTAATAATCATCCCTATTGTTTATTTTTTTGTATAATTATATCAAGATTTTGAAATCAACTAATCGATTCCGGTTGTCAATCAAGCATGGACGTAAATGGGCTGCATGTGACGTGACATTTATGTAAGCATGTTGTCATGCTGCTAAAAGGCAGTTATTGACCTAATTGAAGGGCAAGTGTACATAATCTCTATTTCAGATAAGAAATATTCATAAATGTGTGAAGAGGGGCTGTCAGCGAGGGTCTGAAGAAATGTAACCACAAACACAGACACACACCTGAGGGCAGGTGATCGTCTCCGTCTCTGTGAAGCACCACATCCACGAGAGATCAGGTTGTCATGGTAACTGACCTACAAGCTGATTAAGGGAGCTCTGATAGAGAGAGTGCGAGTGTGTGATGGTAAAACGAGACATTACGCTCAGACAAAAAAACGACATCAAACGCTCCTTATTTTTAAATGACTGGAAACTGACGCAGAATTTAAATCACAGATCATCAGTTCACCTTAAGCAGCTGGTAAGATATTTAAGAAAAATAAAATCTTATTTAGTATCTAACTGAAGGTCACAGGCACTGCAGCTGGACGGGTGGATATGTTGTCTGTCACGCTGGCGTCAGGTGACGTAAGAGGTTGTTACTTCAGCCAATATGTCTAACCAATAAGAATGACATTGATTTACATAAAAACTGTTTTTTTACATGGCCTGAATAACTAAACATAAATTAAAGAAAAATGTATAAATCTGTATAAAATTAATTAAAAAAATTAATTAAATAAAATGTGTATGTAAATATGTGAACAACTTTTAAATGTTTTGTATTGTCGATTTTTAAAGAAAATAATTATAACACTTTGGTAGCAGCCCTGGATTAAATTTGATAAACATACAGTTCACATCGCACTGCCCTTTTATTAACAATTTTATAGTGATTTGGTAATTCGTGGTAGGGTTCTTTGTTTTCATCACTCCTTGCTATGAAGCGCCATCTTGTGTTTGTAGACGGAATATACTCAATAGAGAAAAAGGCAGGCCAATGTTTATTTCTAAGCTGTATTTAAGTACATTACAAAACAGGTCCATCTTTTATAAGACACAATGTAATACGTATTTTATGCGCTGATTTCATACTTGTATTGCAATAAACAAAGTTGAAAGGAGATGAAGCGAGAGAGTTTGTGCATCGGATCATCATATCCACTTCCTGCTTTTGATTTATGCATTCACAGCGGATGGGTAGCAATTTATGTGTCAAGTACAACTCTATAAGCCCTGCTTACCTTCTTTACTTGGCCGACAACTTCATTTCCAGCCTCCCTGTTGAGCAACTTGATTACAAGGTAGTGAAGGAGATGGGAGTGCTTCTTGCAATCACCTCATTAACCTTGTTCTGAGTTTGACACCTTAAAAAAGAGGGAGGAAGAGAGAGAGAAAGAACTGATTATCAGTGATATCATGCTTCAGTGTTAAATGCATTAATTCAATTCTATTATTTAACCAAACAACAAAGTCTTCTAACTGTACAACGAAGTATGTAAAGCGTCATTTAACATGGTTGAAAGCACAAATTACCCATAAATGTTCGATAAAAGTCACATCAAACCTCCCATTCTAAAATAATTACATTTGCTTACATCTGTTTCTGGGCATAGTGTATTTGTTCTGTGAAAATGCAAGGAAGGATCACGACGCATTTCTGCATAAATTAAGACTTTGCAACTTGCATATTGTTTAGTTTAAGCACTTAAGTCTAACCACTGTCAGATTAAACATTAATTTTATTACAGTTTTTGTTTCAGTTTTCATGTACAATATTATGACATATAACGTAAAAAACATTCTACTAATGTTACTGCAAGAATGTTTATGATAATTTTGAGGGAACTTTTAAAGAACACTGAGCAAGTGCAATACAACAGTTCCAAGTAAGTTTGAACAAAACTAAGAAAATGAGGGCAGAGTCCTTTCAGAATGGTTAAAAAGTGTTATATTAACATTGCATGAACATTTAGAGCCGACAGACAGCATTACGTTTAGGTGCAAAGGTCGAGTAGAGAGGATATAATAGTAGGTGTTTCTGCAGATATGGCCCAGGAGTAGAGTGATATATATTATGAATCAGAAACTAAGGCAGTAAAGCAAGTATACTTCAGATGGTAAAGACACAAGATACACACAATAATCGTTATACCCATGAGGATATCATCAAAAAACACTGCCAACAAGCCAACAATGCAGGTGAGTGGAGGAGTCAACACATCAATACAGGAAATCTCTCTCACCCTGCAGTAATTAATGAATGTAACTTACTTAAAGGTTAGTTCCTATTGTTAACTTAAACATAAGAGTGTTAGGTTACTATTAGTGTCAGTAAAGTTGTATCATCTATAAGCATCTTAAAAAAATATTTTCTGTGTTTTGCAACTCGGTGGTGTATTGTGCACCATAAAAACATTGATGTGCGCAGTTGAGATCCTCGTGTGTTTGCTGGGGACTGATGTTTTGAAATTACATTTGGCAGCCTTGTTGAAGACTTTTATTTTGTTTTCGCGCTTGGTGTTGTACAGCCACAGGTTCCTTTAGTAGGTCAGATGGTTCCTGGAGCAATGTAAAGCTGAAACTGAACTCCTCTTTCCGATGAGCTGTTTTGATCATTATCTTTTTGAGTTATTTTATTTTGATCGTTCATATAGAGCCATAGTTTCATAGTATGGAGATCGGTGTTTTATCATGAAACCCCGTGCGCAGTATGACAGGTATTTATTTATATTCCCTGAGCGCACAGACTTAACATTTACTTTCATGTTTTTTTGTTAAAAATCATACTGTATTAGCAAAAAAGATGTTTGCGATAAAAACCGCAGATCGGATCAAATGTTTGTCAGTTTGTCAAGTGTTTACGGGTGGCAGGGCAATACTACGTAGACTTTGTGTACTTAGTCTGCTTGATGATCGTGTAAGCAGGTGTATACTGTAACATACTGTACATCATGTACGTATTACAGAGGAGCATATAGCGAGTCCAGAAGAACGCATAAACTGAGGGATTCACGTGACCCGATGCAGCCCGAGCCGAGCCAGCAGAACGGCAACGGGCTGTCATTAACCCTGCAGCCGGAGTTGCTCGCCCGGATGCCGGGTGCTGGTACATCCGGCGGCCCGGACACCGGCGAGGACGTCCGAGTTCCGATCGCCAGCTCATCGGGGTCGGTGGGTGGACGTGGCGCGACCTCGCGAAGGCCGAGAGCGGCCAGCCACAGCCACTCTCATTCTCACGAGCACGCGCACCAGTCCGACAGCGGAGATTCGGACCTGGAGGGGGGAGAATCCAGCAGCTCGTTATCGGAGCTCCGATACCTTCTGCGCTGGATCAAGAAGAGTCTTCCTTTCATAGTCATTCTGTGTGCAAAGCTGGTCATTCAACATGCCTTGGGTACGTGCAGGACAGATGTTTGTGAGAACAGATGTTAATGTCTCCTGAGTGTAAAGTTCATGACCCCTGCCGCACTTTTGCTTTGTTTTCTTTATTTAGGTCTGGCTGTTGCAGCTGGTCTGTTTACCACCTTTATGTATGTCAACAAAAACATTCAAACACAAGTCTTTCTCCATGTAAGTTTCTGTTTAACCTCTAACATCTGAATGATGTTTGGTATATGGATTAACAATCTGATAACTTAAACTTAAAACACTTTGCAGTAAGTTTTATTGGTTACCATTAGTTAACTACCTTACTTAACAAGAACTTACATGAATATAAACATTTGTATGTGCATTAACTAAGATAAACAAAGATTACGAAATGCTGTAAATATGTTGTACATTATTGGTTTAAGTTAACTGAAGCATTAGCTAATGTTACAAATGGAATAAGATGAAAGTGTTACCAAACACTTACTGTGTCAATGTTGTTTATGATGTTAACAGGTCATTGGGAATGTGTTTGCTGTGAATATCCATTCTTGTGAATGTAATACTGTACATGTAAAGCATCCACCAAACGTCTACTTACCAAAAGCATATGCTAATGTTAGTCTTGTTTTGTGTATTTATAAAGGACAGAAGGACAAAGCTGCAGAGTGCTTGGCTGTTGATGTTCCTCACATCCTCCAGTCTTCTCCTGTTCTTCACTTTTCACACTCAGTCACTTTATCGAGGGTTAGTACTTCACACTGTTGCTTGAGCTCAAACTCGGCTTGTTTGCTTGAGGCTATTTACTCCACAGGAAACAGCATGTGGTGGATGGTGTAGCCAGACGGCTACAAGGTTGCCCTCTAAGCCAAAAGGTTGCTAGTTTAAAACCCCACAAAGGGGCAATTCATAATGCATAATCATTGTACCCTTGGGATAGACCTCAGGTTGCTTCAGGTTGACTGTTACTGTAAAACTATACTGTAATGTGCTTCAAATAAAAACATGAGCTAAATGAAAAAGTAGCAAAGGAAGCAAAACTGACTGAATCTTGTACTGTAATATTCAGCCTACTGTATAATATAATATCCTTCTGTCTTTCTATTCCTCCCTCAGTCTCATCTTTGCCAACCCAACGATAGATTTCCATAATTTCTGGGAGGTTTTATGGTGTGTCTGTGTGACTAACTTTATCGTGAAGTTTGTCTTCATGGGGCTGAAGTGTGTCGTTCTCCTGGTTCCCTCCCCCCTCATGGCGTACCGGCGGAGGGTGAGCGTGATGCATTTTTAAACATTGAGTGGTTTGCACTGATAGTATCACTGGTAGTGATATCTTAACTGATATCTTAACCATCCTGCTGTCCACAGGGTCGGTGTTATATGCTTCTAGAGGAAGTGAGTCAGGTGTATCAGGCCCTTGTTCCTGTCCCACTGTGGTTCCGTTACCTGGTGAGCTATGACGAGACAGACACCTCAGTGGGTTTCACTTTAGGAGTCCTGCTGGCTGTTCTCTACCTCATAATGAAGGTGGGCACAAAAACACATTGGGTAGATCTGATTGGATGATTTCAGTTGAAATATCCTTATGAATTCAGGTACAAAGTAAACGAATAAGCATATAATAATAGTAGTTAGTACATATTGATGTGAGTTAAAAATGTTATTATTTAAACAAATAAACCAAAGTGATAAAATAGACACCCAGGGTAATACAACTATGTAGGAAATCAGTTTTACACAAATATGACAGCAGAATGCTGGGATTGACCAATAAGAATCAAGTATTAGGGGAACTGTGAGATAATGAAATGAATAGTTATGTTGCGTTCTGCTCTAATTACTGCCCTCTCTCTTTATCTCCAGCTTCTGGGATTGTATGGACTGTGGGGATCATTGCAAAAAACATTAAGGGCTTTTCTCAGTTATGAGGTATGACAGGTCCCAAGCTTTTAAATACTGTAGATTACACCTTACCTAACCTCTAGTGCTTCATATGTAGCATTTGTTATATCAGCTATTGTCACATTTTGAACATCATAATTACAGTCAACCTCTGGTTATCTTAGGTTATCTATAATATTTCCTACAACACTTACAATGTGTTGGATAACCAGTGAGCCTGATAATCCGACTATGCAGAAATATTGTTTTCTTGTCATTATCATTCATTCTCATTTACAAAATATTTCTGTCTTTAAAGGTGAATGGTGCCCCTGCCACCTCAGCTCAGTGCCTAGAGGCAGGGGACATTTGTCCAATCTGTCAGGCTGATTTTAAGCAGCCTCGGGTCCTTGTGTGTCAGGTGAGCATATAGCAATCCTCCTTGTAGAAATTAAAAAGCTCTTCCCCCTTTTTTTTAATGCAAATAACCATTATGATTTAAGTCTTTGTAATCTAAGTATTATTCATAAGCCCAGCTAGTAAGATTTATAAAATGCCACGCCCACTTATTCAAATCATTCTTGTGTCCTTAATTACATACATTCCGAACGCTAAAGCACTAATTTGGTTTCACACACAACTTCTAAACTGAAGTCACTTCGGTTTAGAAAAGCACCTGCCAAGAGCACAAGTGTTAATGTAAAGTGTATTTGTTCCTCCAGCATATCTTCTGTGAGGAGTGCATCGCGCAGTGGCTCAACCAGGAGAAGACCTGCCCGCTCTGCCGCACGGTCATTACAGACAGAGTGCACAAGTGGAAGGATGGCGCAACATCAGCTTATTTACAGATCTACTGAACATGATGCTTATTATCAGGAAGACAGTGTTGAAATAGTCGTATTAATAGCAGATCCAGTTTGTGAGGAGATTCAACTCAAATGTCTCTGGGTTGTGAGATGTGTATGTATGTAAGTATGGAGCACTTGGTAAAAGGCAGTAGTTATTGAGCTATTTAAAGATTCCTCCAAACGTCCCTGAGTTTGAGAGATGGTATTTGTTTGTACAGATAAATCTTGTCAAAAGACAAGCATATTCAGCAGCTCTTTGTATTATTTTTATTATTATAATTATTGCATGTGCAATTTCCTTATTTTTAGCCCTTATAAAAGACTATATCAGAAATAGGGCTTTTGATCCCTATATGTATTTTTGAATTTTATATTTCTTCTGTTTTTCATAGATAATGGATCTTTCCTCTTGTGTGAAAGATCCCTTTTGTCAGCTACTGTGCTACTTTGTACAAAAAAGATTTGTCCTAACATTTATAAATCTATAAGGGCTTTGGAAAAATGCTGATAGCATTTATAAACTTTGTTTCATTTTAAGTATTCTGGGTTATTCAACAATAGTCTGAACTGGATGTAAACAGAATGTTTGGTTTGTTCATAATTACATATGAAACACTACTGAGGGATGTAGCATTAGATTTTGGTGACTGTGTGAATTTAGTATCAATGTCTGTCGGGTTTGCATCAGCAAACCGTTACTGTACATGCTAAATGCATATATAATTCAGGTCTACAACAGATTCATGGTATTTTTCTAATCATCCTGCATTTACATAATTGTAATAAACCAAAGAGTTTAATTATGTTTTATACCCTGATACAGATGCAGTTCTATTTTTATTGCACAAAACATTTTGTATGTTTTGTATCAAGGGAATTGGCCAAATAAATAGTTCAAATGTTTTAATGTAGCCATTAAATGCAATACCAGGACTGCTTGTCAGATGCTGTAACTCAACTTTATTGACCTTTATTCACCAGAGAGTTTTAAAATAAATGAGCAATCGCAAAACACCAGCTTCATTCATTATTAACAGTCCCATTGAAATTAATACTTCATATTCAATAAAAATTTTTTAAATCAAGGGTGACACTATTAATTACAGCACTTCAAGGATTTAGAATGTTACGCAACATTCTCATTTGCATTTCAGTTAATACAATTCCTTTATCTCTGATGGAAATGTTTACACCCCTGTCTAAACAAATCCAAATCAACTAATCTGAGTTTCAGTCAGGTTCACATCTATTAGTTAAATTTTCGAGGTACACCACATTGCATTTTGTAAGGAACGTACATTAACATCAATTCCTAGATTGTAAAAAATTAGACCAGTCACACTTAGCACCAAGTTACAAGTATGTCTTAACATTCCAACATGAGAATCAGTTGTTAATAAGTTTACTTAAACCAAGGTTATAAGTATTGTGATTATACAGGCTGAGCCCACAGTCACTGTTCAACTCATTAGACTGTCAAACATGATACATGAACATGTCTCATCTTATTGCCAAAGCCATTTATTGTAAATTATGGACATCAGCATCATAGTGAGTGTTGCATAGCTGAAAACAATGCAAAATGTGAAGCTTCCATAGTCTAAATAGCAAAAAAGCAGTTTAGACATTGTAATCGTGATTAATCGCAATTAAATCATGCTGCCGGTCTTGCACATATTTCAAAATCAAGTGTTTTCATATAAAAAGCCATTAGAAGCTCTTAACTACCACTATACTGCAGGCTGTTGTTTATCTGTGCACACTGCAGTTGACAGTATACAAGCAAACAGCTTGAGATATTCACTGTCAGGTCAATGCAATTATCAGCTTGATGAAAACTGCTTTAAAGTCCAAATCACAGCAGTTCAATCACAGCAATAACCTCCTTATGTCCAACCACAGTCACAGGCTACACAATGGAAATGAGGAAACAAGGTTAATATCATAATAATTCTGTGAATTACAATGTCTCAGCCATTTAACATTCCCATGGGAACAAAAGTGTGGTCTCTACAAGGATGTGTCATCCAGAAATTGTTTAGACGCAGTTACAGTGATACGATCTTTAGCTTCACACGCAGGCTGTTCATTCATTACAATAACAAGTACTGTTTGCACACAGCGATGTTTGTGAACAAAATACTTCCCCCATGATGACTCCGTTTTCCTCTAAATAGCTCTGATTTTTCCTCACAGTAACTTTTAAAACAGAATTCAGTTCCAGTCCAGTTCAAGGAGTTAAGAATTAAAACTGTTGATAAACATAATTTTAAAATAAAAGCACCAACAGTCTTGAATTTTGTCTATGTACAGCAATGGAATAAATACAGATTTAAAGGATTACACTATGTTAAACAATCGTCATTCTGGAATTTCTAGAAGATAGATTTTTTTATGCCTCAACCATCTGACACAGTGCGGTCCAAACGTCCAACAGAATAATTGCTTCTATTTTGCATTTATTACAAAACATATTACGTCTTTTAACTGTATTACAACTCTCATTTACTTTTATAACAGCATGCACTTAAGCTGACATGAATCTCAGCACGATCTGAGCGAGTTTTAATCACCATTCTTTCGTTCTTCAATAGAAGCACAGAAGGCATTAAAAGAAATCTTGACGTTTATTATCTCAAATTTGCTTGTTTGCTTGATTATTACACCTAGTAATAGTGCAGAATTTTAAGCTATTCAATGTGATCTCAAACCTTTGGAACACACAGCTCACCTGATTATTTTTATTTAAGAGTTACTAGAACAATAAATATTCCTTATTTTCATAATCTAGTGCATGTCTAAGACTTAAAATACAGAATGTTTTCAATATTCTAGAGAAATTGTTTTGACTCCGCACCAGCAAACTACACACAAGTAAATAATAAAATAAAGGACTCAAACATGTTTTTATATAAATATGTAATAATCTGGCTTAATTCTTAACAGCATTCTTGACTATAAAGAATAAATAATTTTGCATAGTTTACAAAAGTTGACAAAACTATATGGCACCTGAAAAAATACATCTAAAACTCATAATCAGAAACAAATGCTGCTAAGAGGAAGGATTAAGGTAATAATGAGAAATGTTTACTTCTGTTTCAGAACCAGCATGTGGTTGTCCAACAATCCAACAATACAGTAAAACTGTTTGATGGTTCTACTGTTTACCTTCTGCCAAGCGAAAAGCATATAGTTGGCAATTACAATAGTGAATGTGGCTTAGAACCAATGCGCATTGGTTTTATGTAGTACATAATAAGTATCTAAATGTAGTATCTAAAAATGTGTATTTCACATGGTTGGCTTAGAAAACAGAAACAGCCAAAAAGAAAGTGACTGGATGCCCAGAATGTATCTCAAGATTTCCTCTTTTTGATCCTTAAAATGTAAGAATTGTCAAACTATTGAAAAGGTGTCCTGACATCATCAATAAGAGCCTGAAAAGAACTTTGAGAACGTTTTAAGAACGTCTTCCCACACCTCACACATACATTAAATAAATACCTATGAACAACGTAAATTTTCAAGTTTTCCTCATAGGTAGGATTGGCTGACACCTCTGTAATCTAAAGCCCCACATCTCTGATTCTTGGGGTCTGAAATAGTAAAACATGAATGAAATATTAATGCATTAAGAATCACATCAACACTATACAAAACAAGCGGCTTCTACTGGGTCTTTTCTAACCATTTTAAAACTGTTACTGTTAAGAGCCAGACAGACGCAAAACACACTAATAACCCCCAGTGTCTTTTCTATAGCGGTTTCACTGCATGCTTAACTTTAATCTGCACAAACTATCTGCAAGCATATGAACTAATGATTTCAAACAAGTCCAAACCAACTTTAAATATAGATCTGAAGATACTCTGTGCTCTCTCCTACTTCTGTATGAGTGTTGCATATAAATGATGGTGAAATTCATGCCCAAGGTCATCTAAAGTCCAAGATAATCTCTTTAACAGCAAAAAGCATTTGGACCAGCTCTCTATGGTGCAAGTGTAGAAAGATCATTGGCTTTTTTCTGGACAAGCTCTCCATGCTTGTATACAGTGTAAGAAGGCGACAAGTGTTCAAGTGACGGAAACTGGGTGCAGAAAGGCCTTCTGGTTAATTTGATAAATTCCTAAAGTGCAAACCTTAAAAAGAGACTAAACGAAGTTCATCATAGATTCATCCTCAGATGCTCAGGTCTCTTGGGGAACACAGGATAAGACTGTTTCATGAAGGGCCCCATGGTGGATCCCAAAGGCTTTTTGATGGGAAGAGGGGCAGAAACCTCCATGCTTCCACTAATGTCCATCTGCTCCACACTGGACACCTCCATGGGCGTATCAGTGGGGGGCAAGAGTGAGGAGCGGGAGGTGGTTGGGGTAACTTCTGGGAAGGGTGGACCTCGAGACCAACCATCTTCCCCTGTAGCCTTCACAGGGCTGAGAAGAACAAGTATGGCATCATAGATTTTGAATTTCCATTTATAGCTAACTTTTTTGTTTATATATAAAAAAATATCAGTTATTGAGCAAGTATATAACACATCAGTGTTTAAACGGCCTCCCCGCCTATGTTTATATACATGGTTTATAATTTGAGTGGCCGGGTTGGATGTTGCGGAAAATGTCAGTCGGACTTAAATACATACATAAATAATATAAAATTGTAATATATACAATATATGTAAATAAATGAACGTACATAAAGTAACCTGCATTTTTATGGTTCAAACAGAGATGGCGATAAAGAGGCAAAAGTTACGTATTGTAGCTTTAATCAAAGTGGTATTGTGTTTGGTGATGTTTCAGCATGCACATTCTAAAAGGACATGGTCCTGAAAATTGGTCAGCAAACAGTGCCATGAGTCCATATCAATTCAATTAAGGTTCTTCCCTACAAGACTACAAAACGGTCTGGACATTCCTACTTTATAAACCGTACAAACAGAGTGAACCTCAGTGGAATGAGAAAAACATGTTACCTCACTGGTGTTCTCGGGCTTCCTGGAAGCTTGCGAGGTGAACGGGATTTTGGCTCGAAAGTAAACTTCTCCTTCATGTTTTCGAGCACAGATGGAGCTATGTACGTAAAGCCCTGAGGAGAGACGACATCCGAGAAGAGATTTATATAAAAAAACAGATTAGAGAGACAAAATAAAGGAAAAAAAACAACTGAGTGTGGAGGATGTGTAATTATGATGAAGGACCTTGTCACGCCACGAGCTGGAAAAACAGCTAAACAGTAATAATAAAGACCAGATGAGGGACATTATCCTTTTCTCGTAAGTTTGTCTACAAAAACTAACTAATTTACCACACGTTCAATGCTGACATGCATTCACACACAAACACATTTAGGGTGGAGGTCCGAAATTAATGTAAATTCATAGTGACCCACTGCTCTACATAACCTGGTGAGATCAGACATGATAAACAATCAGACAGACAAATAAGATCAAACTGGCCATATAAATTTGGCTTCTGCAGAATTTGTTATTGCGTCACATGTCACAAGGCTTTTGTGCTGAATAACATCACTGTGTTTGTCAGAATGACACATCCTTTTATTTATAATAGCATGTGCTTGTGTTACATGTAATAAAGCTACTCATAGCTTTTGTAGCTCAGTTGGTAAAGCATGGCACTGGCAACGCTGAGGTCAAGTGTTCGATTCCGAATAAAACACACATGGCGATCGAATGTCTG
Organism: Botia almorhae; assembly: GCA_036877575.1. Classification (NCBI taxonomy): domain Eukaryota; kingdom Metazoa; phylum Chordata; class Actinopteri; order Cypriniformes; family Botiidae; genus Botia; species Botia almorhae. The sequence goes on along the minus strand of JAZGTJ010000549.1, from coordinate 72,117 downwards.
TTTTGATTGCTATGCATGCTAAGCTTGAATGCTAAGTCCCTTTAGATAATAATATCTGCCGGATGCATAGCTGTAAATGTAAAAGTCACAACAGAACCATAGTGTTAGTGTAAAGACGTTTCACATATAACTTTAACCCAGTACAGAAACTGACCAGGAAGACTTGGTTGGCACTTTCGCTAAGTGTGGAGTCATCGGGACTGTCCACAGGAGTCTGACTGGTGAACTTGGAATCAAACTGGCTAACATCATCTGCTGATTGCTGCAGAAACACACATCTGTGAGGAGTTAATTCTGTATACAGAGCTGTAAGAGGCAATAAGAGACAGTTGAAGGCAACACAAGCAGATCATGGAGACAGAAAACATAAGTGTGTACCAAGAAAGGCCTGAAGGGAGGTTCGACTTTACAAGCCAGTAGATCATCCCAGTTTATATGTCTGAAGAAGGAGTGGGCCTGAAACAAATCATAGAATGCGTGTGTACATATACAATATACATATATGTGCATAATATGACCGATAGTAAAAGGTCAAGTGTGTAATTTCTGCACCAATAGCATTACCAAAAGCAATTAAAAAATTCTGTGGTAATTCTTGGACAAACAGGTAGTCCCGCCCCCAAACTCACGCCATTGGTTGAGCCAATGTTTCCGTGTCGTTATGGTAAAACAAACAAAATTTTCTCAGTGTCAGAAAGCTGCAGTGTTTACACTGTGAACCAACCTAAAATGTTGGACTGTTGCGCTTTAACGCCGAAAAAATAACACCTTTTATTGCGACTTACAACCAAGTTAAGTTTGCGTCAGGAGGGCAGATACCTGGACTTCTAAAGCATCTCCACGGCCTGCTCCCAGCCTCTGTGATGCGTTTCTCTTCAGCAGCTAAGTGCGAAGCACACACACAGTCACGAGTCACAAAACGACTGCATTCCACAACAGAGATAACCTACGATGCCCTCTACCTTTTTCAGAAGGTCCCGTGCTTCTTGAGTGAGGTAAGGTGGAAGGTTCAGCTTGCACTTCAGGATTTTATCGATGGTCTTTTTACGATTCTCGGCTGTGAAAGGAGGCTGCCAGGGAGGCGAGTTGAGAGGTTAAACGTACACGTCTGTGTAAATATAGCTGACCTGTGAACAAACTGAGATAACCTGATTTTGCTCTTTTAAATCCACAAATGCTCCATTAACCACCGCAACAAAAAGTCAGGAAATACATCAATGAGACTAATTATGGTTTACTTATTGATGTATTCTATTTGTTATTTTTGGCACGATAATATTGTTGTTATTCTGTTAATGAGGTCAAGAATATCTATTGATCTTGCTCACATATAGTTTACCTCACCAAAAACAACGTAATCCTACGTTAACACGTAATCCTTATCCTGTTTAAAAGTCTAGTAAAATATCCAGGTTTGACTTGTCTCTAGTCTCTGTCAGTCACAGTGAATCTTTATGAACCCAATAACAGTTTGCTGCAATTTTTAAAACGCCTCAGGGTTAAAACCCTGTGCTATAACTCACAAGGCTTTGGAACACAACATGTGTGCGAGAAAGACATTTCACAAAATATGTCCATTGACAAGATGCAAAAACCTGACCATTGAGGGCACAAACACTAATCTCGCTAAAGGTTTTCTCACTCAGTGATTGAGCCACTTTCTTAGCATATATTGAACTTAGCATTATAATCTACTCATACATATTGAGCTATTGATTATTGAATTTACAGCTCACTGACTGAATGTTCCTGTATTTTGTGGAACATTAATATGGAGTGAAGCTAACGGTCAGAAGGGGTGAGAAACAGCACTCACAGCTCCAGTCAACATATCATACATCAGGGCTCCCAGACTCCACCAGTCCACTGCTCTGTTGTGGCCGCTTCTCATGAGGATTTCTGGTGCCCTAAAAGAGCGACAGAACAAGAGAGACAAAGACTGAGAAAATGAATGAGCCTGAGAGAGAAAAGCCCAGCACACAAGCCATTTTTTCTGGTGCTGTCTATTTTACTTTGACCTCACTGACACGAGAGGCCTCAAATAAGCCCTCAGTCAACAAGATTAATAGAGGCTTTGACCTCTATGAACTCAGTGGATGGAATTTTAAAGGGGCCGTCTCATCACACATTAAGTTTAACAGAGTATGTACTTTAACCTTCACGTGCAAAACTCGCTTCCTAGTCCATCCAGCCTGTTTGTTAAAACGAAAAAAACTGGGTCCTTCATAAATCATCACGATTTTTACATCACAAGCACACGAGTGCCACATGACTGCCCATATTTACACATTTATGCCTCTTTGGTATTTAACAACTGAGCAGGCATTAACATGAACTACATCAGTACACAGAGGTTAGCCAATATAAACACAGGGCATTCACACATACACGTCTTAATGGTATAGTGACAATAAAAGAGTCACAAAAAGGGTCAAATAAAATGGAATGTAAAGCTAAACTATGTGTGTTTTGATGCAAAATAACACAATGAATTACATTGTTTATTTACATACAAGTTATTTATGTAATCTTAAAAATGCTACAGAAAATCCCAAACCAAAAACAGACAAACAGACAAAAACAGTTTGCACATACATGTACTCTATGGTTCCACAGAAGGTGTGTGTGACTGTGCCATCGTGGATCGACTTCTTGCAGAGTCCAAAGTCTGTCAACTTCACATGACCTGAGATGAGAAAGTCACGAGCATATACAGAGCAGAACAGGCTGTACTGAACAGTCTATACAGCTGTAGTATGAGGACCGTGTGTGACACAAAGACATTTTATTACCATTGTTACTAAGCATGATGTTCTCTGGTTTCAGGTCTCTGTAGATGATGCCTTTCTGATGAAGGTGACCCAGAGCCATAGAAATCTCTGCCAGGTAAAAGCTGGTGAAAGAGTTTTGTTAAAAACATTAGCTTGGATGTTTGTGTTCACTTGCATTTGCAGGTTTAAAGTTTAGTTAGGCTGATGATGTCATAACCCTGACTCGCTTTGGTCCAACAGTGGAACAGCAGCTAATGTTTGTCTAACAGTGGCAATTTTTCATCTTTTATTAATAACTCGATTTGTTATAGAGTTAGATTTAGGATTAGCATCCTAAACCTAACACTAAAATCTGATTGGCTAAAAGGAATGTTGATCCAGTATATAATATTCAATCTATTACACTTGTTCTACATACCAGAGAAGCTTTTAGGGCAACTATTTAAATCTACATTTGTTAAGCCAATGAGCTTTGCACATTCAGGTGGAAACGGCATAAGGGATCAGAAAGAGATCAGAAGGGATCAGTTTTCACACAAAAGAGATGAGAAATCACAGACAGGTGATCTGGAAGGCAGAAGAGTCTATAACCTTATTAAAGTTATATACTGAAAGACTCACCAGGCTGTGTCTTCCATGAAGATGCCCTCCCTCTCCAGCTGCATGAACAGCTCTCCACCTGTTGGACAAACATCAAACAATCACACAATATTCTTTACCACCAATATACATACTGTACACATGTACACTGAACACATGCTTCTTTATGTTTAACTTTTCAGTGAAAACAACATATAAATAACACAATAAGAGTCACATGCATATCACACATCTTAACTTAAACAGTTAACTTACCGCTAAGATACTCGAGGATGAGGTAAAGTTTACCTCCCGTCTGGAAGGCGTATATAAGGTCTACGATGAAAGGATGTTTGACTTCCTCCAGGATGCTCCTCTCTGCTTTAGTGTGAGCCGTGTCTTTTGCGTTACGTACGATCATGGCCTGGAGAAACAGTGAGAGTTTAAGAGGACAGCAGTTTCAATTCTTTAACATGCACAAGCAGACTTCATAATAGCCCTCTCGACTACTAGTTGTTACATGTGTGTGCAGTGTTTCTCTCTGGACATAAAACATGCTCATGCTAGAGGATCATTAAACCCCTTTACAACAGCTTTGAAGGGTTCTGGTTCAGTGTGAGTGTAGTTGGACTTAAGCTATGTTGTTGTGTGTTGTTGTCTGAAGCTTCAGGCTGTTGTTGTTAATGCTTTTATTGATACATTACAATACACAAAACTGTGCAGAGCTGATTTAGGAATCCATGGCATTTTAACAATGAAAACAATGTGGCATCAATCTTAAAATGATTAAGTTGTATCCAGGGCCTCACATACTGTATCTGCATCTCTAGTTGTTTGTCTTCTGACCTAGTGTGACATAATGATCATATATTTAGCTAGCAAGCTACTGTGTACAGTGAAGTTACTTAAAGCTGCAATCCATAATGTTTTTTGGTTAAAAATAAACAAAAATCAGTTATTAAGAACATATATAACAGTACATAACAGATCAGTGTTCATCACAATCTCCTTAAATTACCCCGATTTGCAGTGGCAAGCTGATAACACTGATTTATAATTTGAGCTGTCGGGTCCGGTTTCCCGAGAAATATCAGTTTGGATTCATTTGACTTCAACATATATATACAGACTAATGATTCTAATGAATGCAGTTCTATTTACACTACAAAACTGCTAATGTAAATTAGCTGCAATAAAAGAAAAGCTGCAAAACAAAATAAAAGGAAAACGTACAATCCTTGAGGGAAATACTTAGCCCTGTAACAAACTACAACAATACTCAACCAGCAGAACCCTAACATGACAGATTAGGAGATAAGGGGACTTCAGAGAGATCTATTACAAGGAATTGTGAGAACTCTTTGAGGTCATACCTTTTTCAGGACCTTCATAGCAAATATCCTTCCAGAAGTTGTCCCAGTAACCTTGCGTACTTGAAAAACCTGTTTTTAAACCGAGAAAACATGTAAGTAAAAATCAGAATATACACAGTTAGAATATACTGCATAAGACATATAGTGAAATAATATGTTGGGAAATATGTAACCACAGAAAAAAAACACACTGAAAACACAATATATCTAATAAAAGTGTGAAAGGTTATCAAGGCTCAATAATAATAAAAATGATTTTGTTTCAATTTATTGTGGTCAGTTTCATGTACAATTTCTAGCTATTAAATATAAAACTTTTTAAATGCATAAAGTATGTGTTCTTTTATAATGGTCTACTGGCAGTGTCCAAAACACAACACAGACAGGAGACATGAGGCAGAACAGAGCAGAACGCTCTTAGTCTTACCTTTCCATAGCCTCCTTTACCCAAAACACGCAGTAACTCGAAGCACTCAGGACGAATCTGCTCTGTGCCGTGATTTATGCTGTTCTCTGAGATCTCAAACTTCTCACAGTCTTCCATACTGTTTTCAAAACATTACCACATTCAGATTAATTACTGGAGAAAGCTAAAGAATAAACATCCAACTGTCGTCAAAATAATTTTAACGTAACATGCATAAGTTACAGTACGCAACTTTTTTTACGCATGCACACACATATGCAGACTCACGATTCAGGTCCACTGCTCTGGTCCACGTATTCATTTATCTGGACCTGTGGACAAAAATTAAACAAACACTTATTGTGGAATGCTAAATATATGATCACATATGATCACAGTGGGTACCTCTGACTGTACAAGGGTTAAACTTGTGTTTTAGGTGTTGAACTGCTTACACAAATTTATAACAGCAGTTTCTCGCATCTCTGCAGCTTTTCACTCAAATGCTCAGTGTGTAGATCTGACACGGCCATTAAAACTCAATCTATAGCACCTCACAGGAGAACATCAAGGTCACTATTTGCTGTTATCACATTACAGATCCTGTTCTAACAAAAAGTCCAAGTCTGGTCTGATAGTTTGACCACTGAATTTCCCTGTTTATGTCTATTGTTGCTTTAATTTCCAATTTATATATATATATATATATATATATATATATACATATATATAAAAAGAATTATGGGCTATTAAATTGAAATTGTGAGCCTGTGGCTGTTGACCACAGACGGCTATTAAAATATCATTTTAATATCATTTTTATATTATACAACTTTGGTCTACGAACCACCCTTTATTATTTCAGCTCTCTCTGTGTGGCTTGATATGATTTAACATTTGATATTAAATTTCACACACACATACAAATTAAAACATACACAGATATATCCACTTACAAAAAATATACTTTTGGACATGTACCATACCTGGTAACTGATACATACCATTGTATATGTATATGTATTCTTTCAGTACAATCTGATACCATCACTGTTGTTAAAGACAACCTACTGAACCAAGTCTAACATCATCCCTACACTAAAAGTAAGCCACAAGACAGTAATGAACGCAGCTGTCTACAGTATAGTTACTGTGTAAGCGAGCAGCGTTAGTAACAATGTAGCATCGATCAGCAGGCCGGTTGCCAACTCCCGGCGATGCGGTAGATCTGAAACCGAGACGGTTACCGGTTACATACCCCGTCAACAAGCTCATCATCCGTCACATTTTCCTCCGGCTGGTCCAGATCAATATCAAACACACCTGCCATGGCCGCAGTCTCTTCACACACACGAATTATTGTAGAATTATTCAGCTGGATGCCTCATGAACCACATGCCTCTACGCCGCCATAACCGGCTCCGGTACGCATCCCTAACTACCGGCGAGCACGTTGAGGAGTAAAGGGAACGTCTCACTGAGGTCGTGTGCGCATGCTCCAGGCTCTAAAACAATTCGCAACAAATGCATATTATTAGATGACCATTACGTGTGTTAATTTGGTATGATATAGTTTTGCAGTTAATCGATGGATGGGTTTGTGGATGCACATGAACTTCAATATGTGCGTTAGCAAAACTGATTTTACGCCTTACATACACTAGATGTCAATAAAAGACCTTCCAGTAGCCTCGACATCTTATTATAGCACTCGTACCCTGTTACAGAAATATGTAGCCGGAAGAATACAGCTTAACCAGGGATCATACAACAGTAATGATTTAATTAAGAGATAGTAGCCTATAGTATATTAGCCTATGGTATAGTATAGTATAGTATAGTGATATAGTATAGTAACCCATATTCTGGTATGGTGCAGTGTAGTACAGTATGGTATAGTACAGACAGATGATTATGCATATAGGCAGATAAATTATCAAGCTTAATAGATAACTGAATTATTTTATCCCGGTTAGAGATGAAATAAAGACACTTTATTCTGTGATGTGATTTATGTGTAGTGCTGGCATTTATATTGCTTCAGTTTCAAAGCAGCTTTAACTGAAGTTTTAATGCCCCCAGTAACTAGGAGTAAATCCATTAGATGTAACGTGGTGCAGGAAGAAAACATTGTACAGACTAACAATGTATTGGGTGTATTAATAAAGACCGAGACAAAGCTCAATGTAAAAGCAAACGGTATCTTTTAAACAGTATTGAATTGTTAAGGATCATGAAGGTGGTGTCATGAAGGAGAATTTTATTCAACGGATGTAATTCTATACAAACCTTTGATCCTTTCCTAGTCTACTTAAAAACCTTTAACAGCCCGTGAATGTGCCAAAAGGGACAGCTGTAAGAAACATGCGAGCCCACACACTTTACATTGTCACAAAGTGCTGGATGGCCACAATTCTCTGTTCCTCACTTTTAAAAACCACATGAATGGATCACAATGGGAACTTTGTGTGTCACGTATGCCCCAAGCAGAACAAAAAATCATTATGCAAAATACAGTTACAGGGACTTTCCAAAGTTGTGTTTTTACAAAAAAGGCATAATAGCCCTTTCATTCTGTACACATGATTCCAAAACAATATATATCACAATGAATAGCTGTTGATGTGACCGATATACATTATATACATTCATATATATCAAGCAGAATGTACATTGTTTGTTTTTAAAATGAGCCTCCTGTTGTCAATTGTATAGATCTAGTGGACAACGTTGTTTTCTGTTTCTTAAGAGAAGTGGCCATTTGGAAAAAGGAACCTAACAGGTGCTACACACCTCTCCACTAATTTGAATGATGTTTCTGTTGGTAGCCGTAGCATGGGCAGATATGTCAACTTCGTTCTTAAATTGTGCTTAAATTTCTGGAAAAAGAGACTGATGAATACTCAGAATCCCAACAGTTAGGGTAATATTTACACCTGGCTCTGACTCAGCATGAGTGTGACAGCATTCTCCTGTTCTGTGACAGGGCATCACTGTGACAGGTAAAGACCCTAATTCACCCAGACCTCAGCCGATGTTAATTAATAACACACCTGCTTCTGACAGCTGTGATAATCATGATCCCTAAACTGCTGCAAACATCCACGTCTCACCCCAGAATCCTACATGAGAACAGATAGGCTCTCCAAAATGTCAAATGATCTAAAATGACCATTGACATGTAAAAATCAACAATGTCTGGCTACTTGTTACGAGATAAAATCAAACCTGTCTCCATTCTACAGGCATGTACACTGTTAAACATTTTTTGCTGCCCCCAAATTGGTTGTACAGGTCATTTTAACTTACAATAGGAATAAAGTTGTTTGTAAACTTATAAAAAGCTGAAATTTCTTAATTAAAATTGGAAATTGGAAAATGAAATGTTTTAGAACCTTTCAATAAAAATATTTTTTAATTAAAAAAATATTTTACGCTTTGTTTAACAATATATTCCTTATTTCATGACATTTATGTAATTTATTATTTCATTTTATGAAGTATTAAGTATAAAAGTTAACATATTCCCTCCTACTGGTCCCTTGAGGCAGTGCAAACTAGACGTGCGTGTGTTTGGAAACCTGATATACACTAAACTAAACCCTTCAAAGATTGGTATTGGTCACGTGCTAAGCAGGAACATCTGACCTGCAGTGTTAATGTAGAAACCTAGACAAAAGAGTGTGTGGGGGAGGGCTATAAAACTAAAAGAGAACATGTTAAGCCTTATTTGAATATTAAAAACTGTTTGAACGAGAGCGATTTGCATAATAACAACCCCTAAGGCAAAGCCCGTAACTGTAGTGGGCGTGACTGTTCTTAGGTCAGTTTCAAAGTATCAATCACATCATATCGCGTCACTGCAAGAGGTGTGTCCCAACAAAGACTTTTTAACAGACTGCTTATATTATACTGTAGGCTACTTACATTGTTTAAAATAATTTTAAGTCGTTTATTTAATTATACATGTGCATATATATTAATTTATTTGTAAATACATGGATTAAAAACAAGTTGTAAACAGTGCTTCGCTATAGAGCTACAAGTTACATTTGGAATCTAAAATTATGCTAAAAATAGAACTTATTAAAAAGCACCACAATTATATGACACAGAATTGTGAATTATATGTCAAATAATGAAAACCAGAAGACATGCAGAGATTTTTTTTCATTCAACTTTATTTTTCTGAAATACATAGGAAATATACACACAGACAAACATGAAAGGCAGAGGGGGGTTCCCTAAAGTACAGGATGTTCTGAACCGTACCGAGAAAATGATACCGATAAATGTGAAAGCCAAGCAGATCACTCTGCTTTTACTACAGAAAGAAAGAGGAAAATGAACATTAACTGCTTAATTAAAATATGTTGATTCAATAGCAAATACCAGCTAAGCATGTTAAATAAACGATAAGAGGAAATAAAAATGTAAGTGTTGTGCAAGTAAAAATAAAGGGTGTACCAAAAAATGCTGTCATAACAGTGTGTTGCAATAGGTGTGTTTTCTGGATTCTCAAGAAAATCAAGTGGACAAACCAAGTGCCGGAAACACACACACACACGCCCTTTTAACGGGAATAGTGTAGTGAATGTCTATGCAGAGACGAGCAGAAACATTCATCACGCTCTCTCTCTATATATACACACACAAAGATGATCCAACACCGCTACCGGAAACATTTCATAACGATCCCCTTTAAAATTAAACACTAATACCAGAACACGAATACTATTAAACACTAAAAACACAGTACGTAGAAATATGTTTGGAAAAAAAAGCACAAATAACAGCAATGACATCGATGGGGAACAGACTAGCGACAGAATGGATTTTGGAGGTTGAAAAAGCCCAAAATGTCAGACAGCCTACAGACTGTTGTCGCCGGGCGAATGTAACAGCCAACACCAGTCTGATAAGCTATCTGACACACTGGGAGAGACGCATGGAAATCGCCTGAAATCCACACCAATAAACCCATGCGATGAAGAATGAACTCACTTACCAATGACGAGAATAGATGAAAGAGGGGCGTGGCTATCGATTGTAACAATCTAATGATATAAATCCCGTTATGTCAGAGCTGACAGCTTTTGCCTATTCTGTGCTAGTTCATCAAACGCAGTCTAGTCTTTTCCTCTCACCTATCCCAAAATCTGGCGAGCTGTCTACATAGACAGCGATTTCTGGCCGCTCTCGGCTTGTTCAACCGCTCTAAAGGCTGTCTAGGTAGGCGGCTCGCTAGATGTTAATTCACAGCCTCTCTCTCTCCCTCTCTCATCCACTACGCCAGCAACGCGCAGTGCACTGAGTTCAGCCGTGGGTTCATTTAAGGTAACGACGAAAGAAACTACACACTGTTCGATTTTTTTATAAGCCTGCAGTTTCCAGACTCACATACCAGGGCAACGTTACAAAAAGCACCGAAAAACATTTCATAAGCAATTAAAAGGAAAAAGAAAGCGTAGAGGAAGCGACGGGCTAGACTTGTTCCTGATGCCATGAGTGGTGAATGAAGAACGCGGAGCATGAAATGCATCGTGACATAACGCGTTCGTTTTAAACTGCATGCTTGCCTTGAACTGCGACTAGACTATACTAGGGTTTGAAAAAGGAGAAGAGACTTAGCTTTCGAAATGACAATCTGGTAGTCTGACTCTGATCATCGCAGGCGGCGAATTCAAACCTATTCAATGTCGCGCAGCTTGACCGGATGTTCTTCTCATGTAAAGAATATGAGCGATAAAGAGGCACGCGGATAACGTGGCAGCCGCCCACGCACATATGTGCGCGAACACACGCGCGTTTTAATCTGATTGAATGTGTTATTGCATCTGGTGGAGCGGCCCTGTAGTGAGTCATGTGGTTATACAAACTCTTTCTCTCTCTCTCTCTCTCTCTCTCTCTCTTTCTCTCTCTTTACTTGTCTATGAGTTTCTGGAAACAAAACAATAACTCTAGACAAAAGGAACCTTATGATTCACATAGAACATACGTTTAAAGTATAGGGTAAAAGAAAGGGTTTCTCTTCATTTAGAAAAAAGTACAAAAAAACGATGAACCCTAAAGAAAAACTAAGTCAGTGGAGTTACTTGCATTTTTTGCATTAAAGAAGCATTTTATATTCTAAACTTGGAAAATTGGAAAAGGAAAATGGTTCCGGCCAATTTTGAAAACTAAACTATTGCAGTTTTGTTACTTATGACTACTTAAGTGTAATAGATTACACAAACATCAGCTAGGGTGCACCTTACCACCCCTACCAACAGGATCATATGACCTGTGTAAGGCACAGAGCTGAGAACATGAGTATCTCAGCACAAACCACCAGCTAAGCAAGCACATTAAAAAGTAAGAATGTTAACTGATAGCCATGTTCCAAAAGAAACCTGAACAAAACTGAGAAACCTGAAAAAACGAAATAACTTTGCAAATTATTCTGAACCAGAGTGGAACAGCTAACTATTCAGACCTAGGTTGGGGCATAGTTTTGAGTTTATAATGTAACAGACAGAAAACAAACCATGATGTTTACCACCCTCTGAAACAGCCAGAGAGCCCGTCTTCATTCTGTAAAAGAAAGAAAAATGAAAGAAAATGTCAATTAAACATGACCTTCAGTCCTTTAACTCATCAGAAACATCATGTAATCACAGGGTTAAGAAATCGTTTATCTCTGCTGTCCCCATCTCTCCATCTCGCTCTTAAAACAAGATCTTTGTTTGACACATGCTGTGGCATCATCTCTTTCTGCCAGTTAAAACGACCCCACTGCTTCCCTCAAGTTACTGCGAGAGGTTCAAGTTACAAAAAAAGGAACATCGTTCCAGAAACATCCGTAATTTTTCATTGTGCAACCTCATCTCTCTCTCTCTCGCTCTTGTTTTCCTCCTCCCCCACGTACACATGAACAGGAAAAGCATTTAGATGAGAAGAGTGATTCACTGATTCTTTACACACGGGCAGATGTGAGAGCTCTGAATGTATAAAGGTGCAGCTCTTTGTTTCCACGCGCCTTTCTGAGGGATTGTCAGCAGTAGGAATCGAGAGTACAGCCACCCACCCCCCTCCTCCTCCTCCCAGGGGCCCCTCCTGTCCCCGGCAACCCGCAATGGGTTCAACAGGGTTCGGCTGCTGAGTGGGGGGGGAGTAAGTGTGACGCGGGGGAGTGTCCGGTTCACTCAAAGAGCTCCAACTGCTGAGTATGACTCAGCATCCCTCCTGAGCCAGACCCCGAACAGGCCCCGTGATCGTCCGGTGCACAGCCCTGACGCTAATGCTAGAACTGTTACGTGTATGGTCTGCCACATGCAAACAATAACGGAATCACACACTAGACTAAAACCAGCACCGAGGAGAGTCTTTAAGCAATAATTAGGTGAGCGAGATAATTAGGATGTGGAACAAAAAGAAAGATGGGATGGGAGTAATAAATTAAAGGGGCGAGAGAGATGAATATACAAAAATAAAAAGTATAGTCTAGGCACTAAGTCAATTTAAAGGTAGAAAGGGCGGATTGTATTGAATGGGAGGCAGACAGAGATGATGTAAAGGGTGTGTTGAGATGAAGCACTTACGGTTAGGGTGGCCTCTCCCGCCCGGTACTGTAATTCTGCCCTCTAGGTACTCCTGAAAGGCTTCTGTAGAGAGGCGCCGAACAGGGTAAGAACTCTGTGACAGACAAGGAAGGGGGGGGGGCAGAGAACGAGAGAAAAAGAAAGGGAGGGAGAGAAGAGGGAGAGCAAGTGAGAGAGGTCACATAAATTTCACTTACCAACCCGAAAGGTCAGTGAGTTTCCTTTACCCCGCGCTAGCACTGCCTCTCCTCTGCTCTCTCAGCGAGCACACGCACGAGAGAGACAGAGAGAGATAGTGACTGAGCTCTGGTATGGAGTTTATCCCAAAAGACCGAAATTAAAATAAGGAAGAAACACTATAAAAGTACTGCTTGTTCTACAAACTACATATCCTAAGAACTTAAAAATAATGAAGGTGAAAAATGTAGGGATCACAAAAAGAAGAAAGGTTGTCCTGAAGGCACGCTCGCACCGAGTCATCCACACTCCCCTGAAGTGTCCCTCACCCAGACTGAAGGAAGAAATGAATGATTTCTCAGAACTCTCACATTTATCACTGGCGGTTCCTGTAAGAACTGGTTTCAGCCAATTAATGAGGAAGTGAGCCGATGCGTTGTCATTACTGGTCGAGAGCAAGTGAAAACTCCACCCACTTCATGTATGAAGGAGGGACCTTTTGTGAGACAGCCCATATTAGGAAACCCTTTTATGAGATTTAGTCACTAGCTACCCCCCCCACTGACACACACACACACACACACACACATACACACAATCACATGGAAAGGAAAAGAGAAGGAGATTGCCCTGGCATGGCCAATGGCCCCTCCCTAGCAAGTTAAGCAAATTAATTACATATAATTCATACGTTTTTAAACTTTTAAAAATTCTTTGTGACAATTGATTAAATGTTAAATGTTTTGGCAAAAGGACAAACAGCTGTTTTTGCATGGCCAGCCACATTTGAATCTTTGTTTTATCACTTCACACAAAGTGGTCGGATGATAACACTCTCTTTGAACCTTTATTTGTGCGTTTCACAGACACACCAGCACACGATTCACTCTACCTACTCACTCTTTTAAAAATGTGAAACTTTACAGATAAACAAAAGATGAGCTCATACTGGTTATTTTGTTAAATCATTAACCAAACACATTATCACTATCCACCCGTAATGTGGCTTAACTGAATGTAAAAAGAACCAAGCCAGAACAACAAAGAAAAGGCAAGAAGATGCAAACTCATAATGGATCATAAGTATGTTAAGATCCATCAACAAAACCAACACCCACACCTCACTGAGAAACATACCAAAACCCAACCAACTGTAAACACACAAAGAAGCTAACACTTGCACATTTGAGGCTTAATCTCCAAAATCTAAAGCGTTAATTTGTTTTTGTCAACAGGAATTTGGAGAACAGGTATAGCGAAACACCCTCGCGTTAGAACAAAGAGTCAGATCAAAAACTTTGTGTTTGAGAATTGGCGGGCTCCAATCTAGCCTCCGATGAGCCACGGTGAGTCAGTGCCTGTGCGAGTCAGACGTTAAACTCCTACCAACCGTCAAAAGCATGCTACTAAAACATGAGGGCTATCTCCATGTCCACCAGTTCCATAAAATTAGGATTTTTACCTCCGTTCTGGAACATTCTGGGGCAGGGATCACTCTGGAACAACATTCTGGACTACATGATGTATATTCACTGTCAGCGTTTCATGATCTGGTCATATTTAAATTTTAAATGATAAAATGTGTTGTGATATGTCTTGGAAAATACTTGCTAACAGTATATTTTGCTCACGGTGGAATCTATGCGTTTGTGCAGTGAGGGGCAATAAAAGTGAGTACTTGAAATGTTTCCAAATGAATCTGGCATGGTTATGGAGGGAAAACACACTCTTTTATGTTGGTAAAGTATTATTTCTGCTGAACAAATGTAAACATGTATATCACGAGGAAATCAGAACAATAGCAGCATATTGTCTCAACACAAATCCTTGTGCATATCTGAGTGGGAAGCTAAATGCATTTAGAGATGTTTCAACATGTTGCACAGAGATGCGGTGTGTTCCGAAGATTTGATTTATTTATTTTGATTGATTTATTTGTAGTAGCATGTGTGTTCTAAAAATAAAAAAGGAAACTAAAATTTTTTTTATTTTTATTGGCTGTTACTATAAAATTGTATAAATAAATAAATATTACAAAACAGTGAGCAGGCATTTCCATCACTATGCACTAGCTGGACAAAGAAGTTAAAACTGTTTTTTCATATTAAAATTGTAAAAATTTAAAATTAGCACCACTGCTAAAGCTAAAGTGTCTTTTCTTTGCGCATACGTTCTATATAAAGTATAAAACTAGTGTTGGGCTTGCAACTGTGTGTAAAGTTCCTTAAAAAAACAAATATAAAATTTACAAATATTTTTTTCAGATAAACAAATGTATGTTGTATATATTTATGTGTATATATAATATTGTATAGATTTTAAAATAAATCATACTTGCAAATAATGTTAAGTCTAAAGAGACAAACTTTAAAACAAGGAGTGATATGCTTTATATATTTTATATATATTTCATATATTATTCCTCCACAGAATTGATGAGCCTAGTAAAATGCTCAAAAAATCCACACAACATACACACACAGATGTGCATGAGTCTTGTAATAATGTGACGATGTGTGTGATGACAAATGTTTTGATAAAGAAAAAACAGATTTTTAATTCTCTGTTAGTAATCACTTAAAAAGTTTTATGTTTTACATAAACAAATTAATTGCATGAAAATAAGGGGGAAAAATACTTCTTATTTATATAAACACAAATATTTTGGTACCTTTGTTTGCTGTTATGTATACTGCACCTATATTCAAGCAATAATTAACTTTTATCTTATATCCTTCTCAATACAGCTTATTCTATTTATGAATACATTTTCATAATTAAAATGCACACAAAACTCCTAACCGAAAATCCCATGTCAGAGCGCAAATCAAACAACAACAGAACAAAAGGACAAAAAGGACAAACAAGACAAAGGCAGATCAAAATCAAAACTTGTGTGAGGTCACTTTTCCCATAATGCCCGTTCAGCGCACAGCTAGGGCGCGTGCAGCGAGCTAACATTGTTTACAGTTATGGCTGGCCATATTAATTAGTTGTGTTAATTAGTCATATTGAAGTGACGGTGGACAGTTATGAGGTAAGGATACATTTTGTCCATCAGTATAACACAGGTGAGTGGACTGGACCGGCTGATGTCATGTAATCAAATTCCTGCCTTCTGTGTGTTTAGTGTGACAGGAAATGGAATATGATTCAAACATATGCAGGGAATGATGATACTGAAGTATCGGATGATGAGTGTGCCGGTCATCGCTGATGTGAAATGCCGGTCAAGAGAATGATGGTGCGGGTTACGTCTCCTCCTGGCCTGTTTGACCACATAAGCTTCTGAGTCAGCCAGCGCTAAGTCTTTGCTAACGTCAACAAAAGCCAGAGAGAAAAATAGGAAAAAGAAGCTCTCCAGGCGAGGACAGATGATAGACTGATAAACTGTATTAAAGGGTAAGAAATTATGCGGGAGAGGATGACTGTATGATTAGCAAAACAGATTAGCATACAGAAACATTCAAAATATTTTTTTAATTAATTCAATTGTGGACAGTGGTTCCGCAAATTTAAAACTGGTTTTCTTAACATTAAACTAAACCGTAAACCCTACTTAAGTACCCCATGTAAGCAGAAACAAGTAAATTGAGTAAACTCAATAAATTAGCCAGAACTAGCCCAACAGAATCTCCTGCAGTTTACTGCTAGTTCACACTAGCATGTTAGCATGCTAAAAGTACAAAAATGCTAAAATGCCTTTTTTGCCAAGCAAAAAGAAATCAACAACCACTGGAAGTTATGACTGTTCTTTAACTAAAGTAACATACAGAAAAACCTACATTAGCCCTTTCTCATCTAAGCACATGCTCCACTCTTTACATTAATATATTTGGCAGGCATTCTTATCTAAAGTTATTTGCATTTTATCAGTATATACGATGACTTTGGCTTAGCTAGAGCCATGATCTACAAGTAGAGCTACAGGAAGACCTCAACTGTAACCACTACAACCAAATCTTTTAAATCTCAACATAACAAAACATTAGGGCCTCCCCCATATTCAGCTCAAAAACACATAAAATAAGACTCAATTTACTCACCCCATCTAGTTCAATGGAAAGCATGCTGGAAACAGGAAATCCCCAGCCCAAATGTACAAAAATGACATCATGTAAGACAAGCTTCTGTTTTATCAATTTAAATTTAATTAAATAAAATATAAAAATTTAAGAACTGACAATGAAATTCAAATTCAACAATTGTGTTGCATTAGCTTGTTTAAATGCAGTAAATTGACTAAGCAGCCAAAATCCTATTTTTCAATGTAGGTTACATGAAACTGTATAATGGATGCAGGAACAGAATGAGGTCTTGTTACGCCATTAACTGAATTACCTGTCAACACTTGTGTTTAACAAACTGTAATCTTTGGAAGGTTGACTAAACCTTACCCAGAAGAAAAATCATGCGAACGGAACCATGGGATCTGCAGGCAGGAAGCTCAGAAACATTTGTGCTTCTGTGTTCCCTAGTGAAAAACATGGGAATTTTTAAAGGTAAACAGGTTCCAATTTCCCTTTTGTTTTTTGTCCCTCTATAAAACAGTTAATAATTTGCAGTCACCATCTTACAAGATTCTAATGAGCTATCATTTCCTGTAGCTGTTACAATTTCTGTCTCTCTTATTTTTTCCTCCGTGCTATTCATTTCCTTGAGACTGAATTCCACAAGCCTCGAGTCACAGGTGACCTCTGACCTCAGATCCCCTCCAAAGCCGCCGACCAATGTTCCTGTCTAAGCTGCATGCATACAGGGCAGCACACTTCTGATGTTGCCCCCATGATTCTGATGTCACCCCCAAAATTATTTCTGCTCAGGTGACCACAGAGTCTGCCCAATAGAAACAGCTTTTGCCAAGCACGAAAGAAATGGAGGGAACACAGTTGCTAGGTGACAAGAAAACGGCCACCTTGAAACGGGGAGCGAGAACTCACACACCAGTTCACAGTTTACATTAAACAAAAACATTTACAACTTCTCTCACACACACAAACACAAACATCTATACACACTAATGAGTACACACTAGTGACACTTTTGAAATGCTCTGCTCATCTTGTTCCTGTTTTACAGCACTCTGAGGGCTTTCTGTTTAATGTAGGACAATTAAATCGTTATGCTCTAATGACTTACAGCAGTTTATTTCACTGAAGTGAGTACAAATAAAGGTAACAGTCTGTGGAGGAAACTGATAACACTTTTACACTGCTGTTCACCTCTGGTCTGGTTCCTAGTGTCAGTTAAAACGTGCTCCATTTTATAGGAGGATCTTTCCCAATGACCTCATGAGAAAACCATGAGAACTCATCCTGAATGGAGATCCCCGAACTCAGAGTATTAATCACACACACACGCACGTGTATGTGCTCACACTCATTCCTGCTTATACACCAGCTGTGCCAGTCCAATGTTTAAACAGCGAAAAGCTGAAAAAACCTAAACAAAGGACAGCAGAACAGGAAGACAGAGTAAGGGTGAGATCACTCTTATTCTGGAAAAGACTTATCAGCACGAGACTTGAAGACAGGGAATAGTGATCTCTGCCCCTCTGGGTTTCCATGTGGGCTCAGAGGGGGAAAAAAAATGACTAATTATAGCAGTGACTTATACAAGTCACTTCCCAGCTGCATGCCACACCAACTAGACGCTCTTAATGCACAAACATACGCATTCATACAAGGAGCGGACACACACATTCAAGTGTTCATGCTAACTCACACACCTCCAAAACAGCCCAAACACTGAGGTCTCGAATTATCTGCTCTAATATTGACAAATTTTCAAATACTTTATGAAAAAGTTTTACAAAAAGAAAGCAAAGGCCCAAATAATGAACAATGATCTAAGCTCTGCTCCAAAATCTAGTGAGCTACATAGACAGCTGGCTTCTAAGATATCTAACCATCACTGAACCTCATACATCAGCTGTAAGTGATGCCACGCAAATACTGCCTCCCAGTTAGTTTGGTCTCAGCAAGTGCATAACACAATAGTAAACATACTTTTAAACCAGAATTCAATGTTTTGAAACGTTGCACAGTAGGTTTTGAGCTGTCAAAGTCTGTGGTTTTGATTGACGTAAACAATCTCTGCATGCTAACGCAACAAGCTTAGGCAGAAGAGAGCTGTCAGACATCCTCAAAGCAAGCGTTGATTACACGAGAACATACATCACATCCTTCAGTATGGGTGGACAGCCTACTGACTCACCGGAGGACCAAACATGCCCAGAATGACTGTGTAGGCAAGGCAAGGCCAGGCAGGGCTGCATTTGGCTGGGTCAGTGGAGGAAGGAAAATTGTTGTTTTTTTGCCACAATGTGCCCCATAGTGCCCTTCCCTTCCTTTTAATCATAACGTTGGCACTTCTGACACTGTCCCTAGACACACCAGCTGGCGAGTCTGCAATCTGGCTTTTTCAGGTGGCCATATCACATCATAGCTCTATATAACTATAAATACAGTGGAAGACGCTCTCGCCACAGCACAGTGAAGGCCACAGACATTAACCAATAAAAACCCATCAGCTGACTAATTACGATCAAGATTGATTTCCTGATAAGGGAAAGTGTGTAAACAAGTAAACAGGATATTTAAACGTCGAAGCAACGTACGCTGTGGCATCCAATACTGACGCACTTGCGGCCAGGCAGCAAACTTCAGAAGCGAGATATAGTTCTGTGCAATCAGACCATTGACGAGACATTGAGCGATGATTAAAAACAAGAGTTTTGAAACGGAAATGCACACACATTCTGCAGCAACCCAGACAAATTCACATTCATATAATAACACAAGTACAAAGATATACGTTTATATAGCTCAAACTGGTACAGCGCAGAACCAGATGTGCAAGGGCTGTGGGTTCAATTCCAATGGAACACGCAAAACGGTGTAACTTGAACACACTGGAAGTCGCTTTGCATACAAGCATCTGCCACATGCATAAATGCAAATGCATGAAAAAGCATAAAGTTATGTAAAATGTCAATTATGCCTTGCTCACATAAAATCCTGACGACTTGCACAAGACAAAAACTTTCACACACCTACAAAGCTGGAAACCGCAGAGGAACGGTGCAGTGTGTACAGTCATACAGTGAAGCAGCTGTAGGTGAGTTTTCCGGCGAGATGCAGGTCTGCGGGTAAACCGTGCTCACCTTTAGCAGGATGCTGTTTAACCAACTAACCGTGACCAATCAAAACACAGCAATGGAAGCTGATCGATTGCTAACATTTCAAACATTTTTAACTAGCAATGTGTTAAATGAGTATTAATAAACCCAAATATTTAACAGCACAATTCAATATAACTGGAATGTAGAGTTTAATCCTCAGGGTATGGATTATATTACTATGTATTGTATAAAAATTATGATTATTTGTAAAGTATAAGAGAAAAGCTTTGACAATTGTTACTGTTTTTAAAAATTAATTTACAATCATTTACAAGTGGTGACAAAGGACCAAGAATCTGACAGAAAAATAAATTAAGTTAATAATGAAATTTATTTAGCATTTAAATAGCAATATCTAAATGCATGCTACAACTATACTTTATTTATTAATCATCAGAATTCGCATATTGGTTCACAGGAAAAAATAATTGAAGGGTAATTTGGTCAAATGTTTCCACAATGCCAAAACCAAGAGACTGACACACTACAGCAATAAATAACAGGTTTCCACACTTTCCCACCAAAATATTTTCATAGCTTCTCCACAACCTTTCAGGTGTTTGGGAATACTGTAAAAGTATCACAAAAATAATCTAAATTTAAATAAATTTACTAATGAATCATTCAGACACAATCTGTGAATCTGTTCTGCACGAATGAATCTGCAGAAATAAAGCCTAACTGGAATGTATTTGCTAGAAATTACAGTGACTTTTGAGATTTGAAATGGGTTTTCAATGTAAACGTTTTTGTGTGGAAAAAGTTACAATACAATACTCTATTCTATACAAGGTAGTTAAGAAGAAACAAGGAACACACATATTTACATGTCTTCAGCTCTGTTCCCCTGACTTTCCCCTATAATGTACAAAACTCATTGTCAGGTGGCTTGAGTTTAGTTGTGTTTTCACTCAGACAGTTCAGGAGATACTGTGAATTTTCACAGATAAAACATTTGTACACTCCTATGCAAATGTCTCCACACTTGTATGAGGCAGGTGATATGCTTATTTCTCAGCTCAAACTTCTGTGTGTAAAAACAGCAATTCTCAGTCACCAGAGCCAAAAATCCCCCTATTTTCTTTCTGACACTGACCAAATTCCTCGCAGTGGCCCCCATCTACCTGTGACAGGGCATTGAACGGGCACATGACTCAAATACATTAGGTCTGCAATGACTCGCACAGCTACACAAGCACAACAAATAGCACTGAGCAGGTCATGGAAACAACACCGACAGATAAAGACGTCATCCTCACTTTCTTCTAATGAAACCAGTCATTGATCGATCATACTATCTCTCTCTCTCTCTCTCTCTCTGCTGAGAACTTTAATGGGTCAGAAAACAACTTAAGACCTTTATTCAATATTTAAAGAAACAGTTTACCCAAAAATTAAAAATTGCATTATTTACTGACCTTAATGTTGTTCCACACATGTGTAACCTTCTCTCTTTCATGAAAAACAAATGTTTAGCAGCTTAACACTGTTTTTCTCCATACAATGGCTGTGAATGTTGAACAAGTCCTTCATGCAATAGTTTTGAGTGAAATATTTCTGGGTGTTAGTCATTATTCTCTGACAAATATTCTCCTCCACCACAGATCTCAAAAGCTCATTCACACGGAGAAATATTCAAAGCAATGAAACGACTTCAGATGTGCAGTTTGGACAGCATTTATGCTGCTTTTATTTTTAACATTTTGTGATCGCTATTGCCCAAAATCTCAGTTTGCCACCTACAAAATCAAAAGTCATGTCATTACGACAAGTTTTAAACTGCAAAATAGAAGCATAGAGCATAACTAGAATGTATGTGTTACAGAAAAAGTCACACAGGTTTAGAATGACAATGAGTTTTTTGGTGAACTGCTCCTTTAAGATTTCATTTCTTGCAAATCCTTGTTTCTGTAATACACAGTGTCATTCTGTGTAACTTACAGATAGATTGGCAAATCAACAGTGTATTCACCAGTGTGACTGATCCGGTCTGTCTTCTCACAAATACTAATACCAGGAATACAGAGCTGATTATCTTCCTGTATGTTATTACACACAGCATTAGTAAGACGATTCTTACTAACATTTCAGTGACAAGCTTGATCACCGCACAGTCACCGCGCATGGAGACTCAACCCTGAGGAAATGACACCAGCAGCTCAATGCAGTCTTTGTCCAATCATGCCTACTTAACAGGTGACTTTGTCCTCCATGCCAGGAAATCAACAGCAAAACAATTTGTCATGAGCAGTGAATGAGTTTACGAGAAATAGCAGAGATGATCAGTAATGTACTGTACCCTATTAGCATTGGTATGGGCTAAAAAAGAGCTATCTTCAATCGGCCAATCAGATTAGTCTGATTCGTTTGATTTTCCTTCCTCTCTCTTCTTTCAGGAATGTCACGGCCTGTCACCATCAATCACACTTTTGCGTCTTACTCTTCTGAAAGTACATTAACTTAAAAAAACAGGTCATTTGCATAGGCTTTGTTTTGATAATGTGACCATTCACTGTTCTTCATCTCTGTTCCTCAGGAACCACAGGAGATGCTGTCAGATGGAAATGCATGCTGGTGCCTGGAGAAAAGACACATGTAATGTTCCTCAGCTAGCTGCCATTTACCAAAACAGCCCAGAGCCCATAACCATCAATACAGATCCTTTAGTGAGGAAACATTCAGTAAACTCTCTTACTGTAAACCGCATTTGAATAGACACAGAATGGGCCATGCTCAACAGGAGTTTTTGAATGAAAACAACTGCTCTGAGTTAACCAATCAGCAGTATTGATGCACTATCAATGGGCGGGGTTAACTGAGGTGTGACCACAGACTGTTTCAGTATGATTTACGTAACAACGCACTTCACAAAACATGAACACACGTTAATCCCACACTTTGTGCACTCTTCTTTTTAAACACAGCCCCACATGAAAGCTGGACTATACAGATGAAGCTGTTTAATATCGACACGCACGTCTGCCCGTAGCAAGGCATCAGTTCTGAGATCTCACTCACGATTAGCTCACAAATCAGGAAATAACAACAAATTGCTTTAATATAAGACAGAACAATAAGCCACACTCCATGTGAGACAAAGTAACAGCTTAAAAGCAACAGCAGGAAATCAAACCTTTCAGAGAGCAGGAAAAAACATCATGTCAAATAATGTAGGTTCTGATGATAATTCACACAGAGTGAACAAAGATCCTGATCCAGTAATTCTGGCTTGTTTTCCACCTTTTGTTTTTTTCCCTGACATTCTGTTAAATGTAAAGAAGCCTGATATCTCACTATAGATAAACTGGTATGGGTTCATAAACTGGTTAGGGTTCATAAAGCAAAACCTGATTGATGACATCACAGTGAGTGGTTTGTCTTTAACAGGACAAGGCCCTCACCAATCAGACTCCGAAATCACAATGCATACAAAAGCTCTTTGGTGCACATATGTTTCCATTAAAATATATTCAGTACTTTATACAAGAAACATCTATATCTATAGCTTCCAAAGCTGCACAATTCAATGACATATCCTTGATTTTCCCCTTAATGTATATAAATAAAGTTTTAGCACTGGTTTATCTCATACAAATAAAGAGAGGCTCTAAAATCCAGCCTGTACATTTTCCACTTTAGGAACAATGCAAATATCAATAAACATAAATGTATAGAACACACACTGACCAGACTAAAACAGACATCCATCACCTAATCGCGTGTTTATTCTTTAGGGTCATCTCATGCAAAACCATTGACCTGGTCATGAGATACAATATGTGCAGAAATCACAGACTACATGTATATTTAAAGTTCTTGGCAGAGGAAGTAAAAACACATTTCACTGGTATGAATTTTAAGATGTCCCTTATGTCATACAGATAGAATGCATCAGACTAAACTATTTTTCTTTATCCTGGTTTTTTCCGTTCTACAAATATTTAATGTCTGCCTTTCTCTCAGTAACATCTCATATAAGACTGTGACTTTGTGTGTGGACATTTACGTTTCGTATAATGACATCGTTACTTCAGTACTATTAGCTGCATGTATTTTTTTATCTTGTGTACAGTGTCTGAACACTGTATTATACACACATAATTGATGCATTTTGACATTCCTTTGGATGGTCTATTGAATTTAGTGTTCATTCATTGAAATTAATTGTAATATGAATCTCACAACCAGCAAATTAATCCCCCAAAAATAAACAAGCCAGTGAACATTAATTTAGTTTTTTGTTTGGGTTCATTTAAGGAATAATAATATGATATTAATGAAAAACACTGTATTTTAAATAACATTTCTATTTTATTTTAAATATAAACATAATTACATAATCTATGACTTGTGCTGTACAGTCCAAATGTTTTACTCATTTTTTAGAGTCAATATCTAGTTTGTTACATTTTTAAGCTTCACGTAATGTTTAGCCATGTGTCATGTGTTTGACTAAAGCAGCGTTTCCCTGACAGAAATGTAACCACATAGAAAAGAAATGAAGAATTTACACAGTTTCACTCTGAGGGAAGGAGAACTGAAAGTATTCTTCATATTTGCATCAGCCATGAAGTCCAGCTAACACCAGACGTTCCAAGTCATTTTAGATCTCACATTTGTCACCTCGGGCCTCATCATTCCTTTACTTTACAAAAAGACAAATTATTTCAAAATATCTCATGTCATTATTATTCATAATTTAATTTTAAGTTTAATTTAAACATTTTAATGATTAAAAATTGACTATAATCTGCCTTTAAAATCTCAGTCTATCTATCCACCTGTCCGGTTATCAATCCAAACACAAAACACATTTACAAATGTTTTTACAGAATGACAATAAGCAAAAGTGGTGAATACAGAGTTATGGTGCAATAGTTTATCAGTAAAAACAAAGTTGCTGACGCTGACACACACAAACACACATCACTTACATAAACGCCTTGTTACTGCAACACAAGCACATAACTTTGAAATCAGATGCTTTTATAAATAAAATAAAGCTAAATAAAACAAAACTTTTGTTCTTCACAGAAACAAAGATAAATAAACGTGTCTACTCTTCAAGCTGGACAATTCAATCCTGTATCTCTGTATATTTTTTACATTCAGTTTTTGCATGTATTTTTCCTCTCAGAGATAAATCAAGCGATACCCTAAAATCCAGTCGACACATTTTTTGCATCATTTTACAAAGTTTTCAAATCATAAATGTAGCTTCTCTCACTGCACGCCTGTTATTCTTGAACTGACACTCAGTATGAATATACCTATCCACATCGAACACTGACTCTCTAAATCACTGAACTCAGTCATAAAATAACAAGTTCAATAACAGTTCCATTCAAATGAGCAGAGCTGATGAGCACCTGAACAAAGTGAATTCATTATTAATGAATCTATTCACAGTAGAACAGTAACACCACAGATCTATTAAACCAGAGAGGTTATAACAGAATAAAGCAGGACAATAAACAGACTTCGTGGGTGAAGGTAGTAAAAGGGGTAAACATTAACATTTGTGTCATAAAGTACAAGATACTGCGACGCAAAAGACAGGAAATATGTATTGCTTCAGAAACTTTACAACAATAATATGAATGTTCCAGAAATAACATTTTATTTCTCTTAGATGACAAGATATTTGGATAATTGTAGCTTTTAAATTTCAGCTTTCTCTGTGAATTATTTATGCGCTGGGTGTAAAAACTAGAACAAGTAAACATGTAAGATGACTTGATGTATAGTTTGGGATTTTCTGCCAAAGGTCTTGAGTGCTGGTGGATCGTGGGGGACAGAGAAAAACTATTTTACTTGCTTCAGTGACAGAGAAAAATGACTCAAAACAGCAGTGAAACTAAATTTATCACTGGTGTCTATGAGGACACAACGAGGATAAGAGGAAGGCCTTTGAAGCTTTCTTAGAAACCCCCTTTCTCTTAACTCTATACATTTCCTTTTTTACAACGTACCAAATGTCTTTCTTACCATTCTACAGATGTTTGTTTCACTATTTTATCTTCCTATCTGCTCACATTTACATGTACACACAGGTTTGCGTGAGCACATACACACACAGTATCCTCCCACACACACATACAGACACACACACACACATTTTCTTAGCTATCTAAGCCATACACTAACAAGAAACTTCTAGCTTTTTACTTTATTTATAGTGTTTGCACAAATGAGGACATATTGCAAATGTCCCCTACGGACAATATGGTCTGATTTAGCTCAGTTCTGGGTACAAATATGTCCCCAAAGGATAGTTAAGTAGGTACATAGTTACACACACACACACTTACAAGCACACACACAAACACACACACACAGATAGATTTAAGTTGCGTCATATCTACATCTGTACTTGGTAAAACCACAACAGGACATCGTGAGATAAACAGTAATAACACAGTAAACAAAATCACGACCAGTTCCTTGAACACATCTCCACTTCTCCGTCAGGAGAAAAACAAGCCCATAAATAACACAAATCTGCTGATATTCCCATTACTTAATTTTGGGTCAAAACATCATGTGGACAAAAAGTGAGGAAAATAAAGTGTTTTTCTTTCTTTCTTTGAAAACAGATTTGTAAGAAATTCCCTATATCATCAGCATTTTCTGAAACTAAAGCACAACATGCTGTTGGCAACTGAGCTGATGCAATCTCAGTGTTTTTGCTGTGGTAGCTGGGCTGAGTGACTCGTCTGCATTGTCAGATGGGGCTGCCCCTGAAGACAGGTGTTCATGAGCCAAAAACAGCAGTGCTGAACCCCACCTATAGCATCCTATTACCCCAGTGAAACCCCACTGCCCAATGCCACAGCACAGGTGCTTAATAGAGTACATTACATTAGCGTCATGTGTTTAACATTTAATATGGGATGTGTTTCTTCAGCCAAACCTACAGCAGATGGTATTAATATAGTCCATTAAAGCACAATAGCCCAGTCATTACTGTATACTACAGTCCTGCTGCCTGTAAAGTCCAGTCTTTATACTAAGACATCTTACAGTACACATATGTAGTTATATTGCGCTGTATTATGAATAAGTACTGAAGGTTTGCAGGTGAGGTATCTAACCAACTGGCTTTATTAACATGTTTGAAATTATTATTATTTTGATTTTATTGTTTTTAAATTATGATGTTATTTATTATTATTAAAACACCTATCCAAATATCAAACCAAGTGGAATCAATACTAATTTCCCATTTTAGACATTTTTGAGCCAATTGGTTTTATTCAGCTGGTCACATCCTGATATTTAGTGGATGTATAAAGTCAGTCTTAGAAGAGCAACCACAGGTATACTTTATCACATTTAATATGTTCTTCTAACAGAAATAATACAGAAATAATAATCCATTGTTTTATCAATTAAAACCTAAAACAATTGTTGACATTGTTTGTTGTAAAGGCTGTTTGTGCTGTATTTATTTTAAAATGCTGCTTGGTTTGATAAATGTAAATGTAGCTGAAGTGCACAAATGCTTCTTCAGGACATCATAGATGTTCTACACAGGAAACGTCTACTTCTGTTCATAATTAAAAACATAGATTGTCTGCCTGGCTGCAGTCGGCCTTCATCTCTCGCTATCTTTGTTTCTGTATGGCTTTCTCTCTCTCTCTCCCTCTTTCTCACACACACCCACTTACGATATTCCAACCAGTCATCGTTCCCATTATGGGATCTTTATGTGAAGTGGTGGTACATATGAAACGTTCTGGGTAGGCGTCATATCTTCAGATTAGAAGGACCACATGCCACAGAGCAATGACAAAGGCACCAGTAGATCTGCAGCCATTAGCTGACACAACAAATACACATTTTTCTCAATGATTTAAATGTCGCACTACACATTCGGCCTGTAAGGTATTTCATATGGCCCATAGAGTCTACATATGTTCTCCAGATAATGATCCCAATAATGATCAGCCCTATAACGTTAACCTGCAGTTTTTGCAACATGCATTTGGAGCCTATGTGAAGACAACAAACAATGTTGTGTGCTTGCATCTGTCAAATAGGTTAAAGTAAAGATACAGTATCTAGTATCTGTTGTATGGGAATCTGGGGAATATATGTTGCAAGTGTTTCATTGGGCCCTGATGGAGAAAACCACCTTAATAGTGGACCCTGATCATTTTAATTTCAAAAGAGAAAAGGAAACAACCAGTGACAGTGTGATTCAGTCTAACACTAAGCCTAGAGTGTATGTGTATGACAATATGAGTCATCATACAGTATGGGCCTATCAACAAGTGCCTTATATGTAGGCCATTTACATATGCAAACACAATTTTATAAGGAGTGACAGACCTCATCATCTCATGTTGGCCTGTAGTCTGCCAAAGGCGCTATTTTTAAGCATACCACCCTACTACTTTCCACAGTCAAACTGTCAGTTTGATGTTTTAAGAACTGTAGGTGGACCAGAAGACAGAACAAAGACCTTCAAATGCACATTCGTCTGTTACTTTCTCTCCTAACGTTCATTTAACTCTTTCATTTTCCACTATATGTCCACCCACCCTCCCTGACACACTGCAACCACACACACATACACAGTGATACACAGTCACCATTTTGCCTTTCCATTTGCTCACAGGCCCCCAGATATAAGTCAATGTCTTGAATTACTCACCCAATAAGGGGCCGCCATCTGCTCCACCATGTTCAAACTGAAGGTAATGATCACAAAGACTTTCTGTATGAAAGACAGAGAGAGACAGAGTCACTCCATCAAGTTATCCATCTAAGCATGTGTTCATTGGGGAGCGGTACAGGGTGATACACTCATAACCACATCAGCTACCCCCCTATGGGCCCTCCAACACAGCAAATGAGCAGGCGGTGGTCAGCAAAGAGAGGGCTTTTTTTGATCAGAGGTTAAACTACAACATGCTGACAGACACTGGAGAGGCGATATACAGATGGCGTGAGTCTAACACGGCCCAGGGCTACAGCTAATACATTGGAGGGGGGGGGGAGTTGTGAAAAAAAGACCAAAACATTATTAAAAACCAGACTGGAAGTAAACCAGGATCAAAGATGGCTCCTGTCCAGTTTACCCTGCTGAGTCACAATTCCCGATCAGCCATGATAAAAGGCAGGATGGGTGGCGTGGGTGTGGGGGGTTGGTTTTTTGTTGGTGGGTGCAATTCAATCAGTCTGAACTTACTCATTATGTTTGTCTGCAGTAGTGTTTGTCTTCAGCCATCATGGCTGAGTCGCATAAACACAATTTGTAATGTCTGGGCCTTTGTGTGACGCATCTGAACCTTCACTGCATGAGGTGTGCAGTTTTACTGCTGTGTCATCAATCGTGCAGATAAATTACATTTGTGATATTACAAATGGCATGTTTACAATTATGTAATATTATATTTTTTATGACTTTTATGAGCACAAACTTTTGTCTTTGTTTTGAGATAATGCTGCGCCTAATACAATGTTATGCATTCACAGGCTACATTTTTCTTTTTTTAAACACTGGAGGGTCACATAAATTCAAAACGATTTCTTTGTTACAGACTTTCTACACTGTTTATCATCATTAGAAAAACACATCACACAACATCATTTGGGTGATGGCAAGTAAATATGATATAGTAAATCCAAACATTCCTGATGAAGGTCTTTTACAAAATGCAGCATTAGTCAATTAAGATTTGCAAGCTATTAAGACAGTGTGTGGAATTTCTTCATTTATGATATTAATAAAGTATTTAATAAAAAGTCGCTATTATACTTCAATGAGTGGTCTAAAATGTGTCGTCTTTCTTAAGGGCCTTAAGCAAATTAGTCGGTTTTTATTTGCTTTTAAATATGCATTTAATAACATTACATTTTAAACAGATTCATCAATCGAGTTTTTACAATTTCTTTAGCTCAGATATTCGAACTCACACTGTATATCAGTGACACATGCACATTTGTCAATGTGTGTACATGCTTACATTTTAATATACTAGCAATAATACTCACAATTCTTTTAGCTTATATCCAATCACAAAACATACTAAAGCATATTAACTAAATATGGTAATGCTGGTAGGAATAGCAGAACTCGATTAAAGTAAAAGCTTGTCGGAATACACGAGGGTTAATCACGGTGAAATAAAAGACAACATTTGAGACGAGTGTGTCACTTTATATACAAAAACATATTGTGTGTCAGAACACACCTGATCCACAGGTGAGATATAAGACTGAAAAGACAATTCTGATATATTAGATGGATGACTAATGCTTCTCCTGCAACCTTTCACACAAACACCTACACACACACTTTGTCTTATTCTCTCACACACACTGTTAAAGTCTCTTCATAAACAAACACATTCTCTCTAAACTCTGTCTCTCTCTCTCACACACACACACACACACACACACACACTTTTATGTTTGCATTGTTTTATTTTAAATGTGCAATCTGTTGCACCAATATAAATAGATTTATAGATGAATAGATTTAATAATACTTGAGGGAACTTCTGATACCATGTTTTTTGTCATTTTTTGGTTAAAAAGTATTATTGTACAGTAGGAAAATAATAGTTCTTTCTTCCTGTAAGCATTCTGAACTTCTGACTATTTGTAAAGCTTGTTATTTCGTTTTTCTGCATGACAGCATGTTTATTTAATTATTTTCTCAATTTCACTTTGAGTACATTGAGCTGTCAAAACAGTGAGTAAGGCTGTAAGTAAACCCTCATTTAGCTGACTTGAAGAAAAACTTCTCTTCATTTATTTCTCCTATTTTTAATATGACAAAGTTAAGAAATTCCATTTTTATCTTTGCCTAAGATGTTTAATAACCCAAACACGTAGAAATATATTTTTAAACATACTGGTGCAACAAGATGTATCTGAATTACATTAAAATCTAGCCTGACATTCCATCCAAAACTACATCAAGTGCATGTTACAGCATATCTGGATAAATTCCACTATAATTTAATACATCTGAAGGTAGAATTACTGTCGGGGCGTTTCAATTGAAAGACTACCACAGCTGCAACTTTCACAAAATGGAGGCGTATAAAACACAAAATGGCCGCCTCTAATTTTACTTTACAGTCAGAGTTGATATGAGTGCTCTTACTGGCATTCTAAGTGTTACTGGCATGCACAAATATGACATTATGGAGATTTTGTAGTTTTTTAATATACAGAAGATGTATATACCTAATATGTATGGTTATATATTAATGCAAATATCTATGTATGCATATTCACATATAGTTATAGACTATATATAGCGATATACATTTGCATTTAAGTACATAAAGGCTACTGTCTGTTTTTTATTTTCTTATTAATGTCTGTTCTATATAAACAACTATCAAGTCAACTTCACATGTATAAACATATAGATTCAAATATTTATAAATACAAATATATATATATATATACAGAGAGAGAGAGAAAAGAATGAGAGAAGCAAGGCTGTAAATACGCATTTCTTAAGTCTACATGAATAAAATCAATCATAATTTGTTTATACCAGAGCATCTTTTATCATCTCTACTGTATATTTGTGCCTAACAGTCTTTACTCACCTTACTGTTGTCTTTACCACAGTATTCTGAAAATAAAGTCCAGAAATGTTTTGAAAAATGTCCAGAGATGATCAAATAGCAGCTCTGAAATCTGAAACACACAGAAAAATCCTAAATGTCAGGTAAATAATTACAAAAACATTTCATTTTGAAAAATAAAGTAATTTTGTTCTTGAAAAATTCTGAACTAAATTGAATGCAGTAAAAGCAATGCTTTTTAATATGTGTGATATTTTTAATTTTATTAAACAGAACAGTTAGTATTAATAATCAGATTACATGAAAGAGGCTGACAAACACAAAGGGAAGAACTTGAATCCTTAAGTCTGATATCATAACAAAATAGTGATTTGTTTTTTAGTATGGGATAAAAATATGTGTGACAAACAGTGACATTCTTGTTATTACTAATTACCAGTTGAAAGCTGTGCAGTTCTTCTCAACACTTACAGAGTCACAGGCAGAGATTCCAAAGCACTCCGGGATCATCATTAAATTGCAAAGTTTGTTCTGGCAGAAAGTTCTAAAGCAACAAAAAAACAACAGTATGAGCAAGAATAACTATCAGAAAATGAAAACACAATCTAAAACATGTGAATGATGACAGTGCCAGAAAAGTAGGAGACAAACATTGAAATCACTGCTATTCCCTGTAGCTGTCAAACACCGAACAGACAGATTTAAATAGAATACTTATAAACCATAAGACACGAGAACGTAACTTAACAAAAAAATGATGCAGATAATTCATTTTATATTTATTACAAATGTATAACAGCATTTTAAAGTACTGAATGATCATATTTCATAGTTTTCACGTGTTTTTGTGTTTCACCCATACGCCACATCACATCTTTAAAAATACGATCATATTAAACTGAGCTTTCACATATTTGTGTATATATATATAAAAATACATATATAAATATATATAAATATATTAATATATGTATTTTTTAAAGTTGTCTATACACATTTGGGAAGACACAATAAAACGTTTAACAATTTTTTGAAGACTGCACATCTTTCTCTATTCAGAGGTTTTAAAAGATACGCAAGATTTTAGATGCTCAAAAACTATTTAACATCTAGTAAAAATATTGATATACTACTCTGACAGTAGATAATTTAAGGTTTGAGTACAATTAAGTTTTATTAATACTGAGATGAATATGTCAGTAATAAATACCTCAAAATATGTCCAGGGATTTCAACTGTTTGACTAAAATAATGCTTATATACATGTTATGGAAAGTATTTTATGTATGTAATAAAACATTTAATGCCTGTCACATTTTCATCTAATAAACATTTATTCTTAATTATCCATATACATAACGAACAAGTAAAACCCATACAATGAAAGTGAGACGTCTTAATGCACTTAAAATAAGAAAACTTCATGACAGCTTGCTAAAAATGATTCTAACGGATCAAGATTTTTATGCCTCTGTTATTTAAAAACAAACATCTATTAAATCTGAGGGCTATACCTAATTTTTGATTAAATAATAACCAATAATATCTTAAATCACAGTGTAGGCACATTTGGACGCAAAGGCAAAATTATTAACTCATCTAAATGGTTTATTTAGATATTCTAAAATGTTACAGTTTAAAATCATTCAACAACTGCTCCAAATGAATCTTATAAAGCGTTTAAATTGCATAATCAGCAACTATTATTGTTATTGTTATTATTATTATTATTAAAGACATTCACTGATTCTGTGCTGTGATTTTTTTACATTTATTTGAGTGATTAATGCATAAAAAGTAGCAATGTTTCATAATAAAACATGCTTCAGATTAGAGGACTCTGTAAACTCATGCAGCACATTGCCACATATTCTGTGAGAGTTCTAAATAATCATTTAGTCTGCTAAACCCTGTCAAAACTGTTTGTGTGCAGTACATACAGTAATCCAATGCCAGAATCACCTGTTCTTGATTAAACAATTAGAACATATCAAAGTATCTTAAGAAGAAGCAATCAGAACAGCTCTCTGACTCAAAGAGAAGATTTGGGTGGACTTCTTGTTTTGCACAGGCATGTTCTAGGCACCTCAAACAACTGCAATATGCATTTTGTTATCTTTGCACATTTTTTGCAGGATTTTGCCTATATATGTAGATGGGATTTGTGCATTAGAAAATCCAATTATAAAAATCAGAGGTCAATGACTGAGAGGGGGACAAAAAGAGAGACAGAGAAAGAGAGAGAGAATGTTTTCACTTAGAAAACTAAGGTAAACTATAGTAATTACTTACTGAACTTACTGTTCTTTGATAGACTGATTTAGAAACAACTAGAGAGCCAAATCATTTAACCAATTTTTTACAAAATTTGGAGCAGTTTAATGGTCAAGTCATATTTTGCATTCTGCTGAATTTCTTCATTAGTGTATCAGTACTTCTGTATGCTACTGTTCTTCATTAAAGAATGTTCTTCTGAAGCATTAGTTAAAGGTTTAACCCTTACCAGAAAGATCCATGAACCTCTGAATGACACTTTTTCAACTTCCATTAGAATTAAAGCAGTGGGGGACAAGACCAGACATCTAGATAATTCCAGTGAGTCACAAAACTCTTGAAATATCTGAAGATTTATTCCTCACTGTCTCACAAAAGACTCTTTAACCGAAATGACATGGATTTTCCTGCTTATACCTTTGCTTGGAAGAGGTGCGGTTAAGAGTACTATATAATATAGAAGGTCTATAAAGAGAACACATAGCGTATTTTGTTATTAAAACATCTGATTTGTTACATGAAACCGCATCAGCAAAAATTTTCAGCACATAACAAGGTGGAATAGTTTATTTAAACTTATTAAAAGTATCAAACGTGAGTTTTAATTTAATTTATTTAATTAATTTAGGTAAACATTAGTTAATTGTTTAATAGTTAAATGTTAATTGTTTTAATTCAGCTGAATTTGAAGTAGATGAAGCTGAGCTTATTTTAAATTAGTATTTAATTTTTATATAAAAAAAGTATTAATGTGATTACCAAGCCATAACTGACTAAATAGTGATGTTTTAAATACAAAAAGACATTCATATTCTTATTCGTATTATTTTACCACTTCATCAAATTTATGGGGATATACTTTATCAGAAAAACACATCAGATTTGCATTTTCTAAATATGCATTCAATAATTATTCTGCAAATATCAACAATATTAATCACAATTTTTTCAGGATCAATGCAGTTACATGCTTTTTTTTGCTTTTTAATGCACGCACATGCACTCCTGCAATTACACTGTATGATCGAAAATAAACGTTTGATGTCCATTGATCACTGAGATGGGTGGGGGTACGATAAAAATGCTGACAGGTGGCTAATCCAATTAATATATTGATGACATGGGCCAATGACATCATCTTTAATTCATTTACTGTACATATGCTGAAAATGCTTTTGCCGCCTGAGATAAAAGTACATTAGCAGTTGATACAATAGCTGAGGGGCATGGGAGGGGATTTTACAAAATCAAACCTAATATGGCCATTAAATCGGTCCAAGAAAAGCTAGCAGGGAAGGAAGGGGAGGGGTGATGGGGACCGGCCAGCACAGCTGTGTTACGATTGGATGAACTTTAAAATTCCGAATTTGTTCTGTCCAATCACAAAGAATGTTTGAACACATAGCAACAGCACGGCATTCCACTTTTTTTTGTCAGAGCATCCTGCTGCTTTCTTCTCTATAGATTCATCAGTTAATTTTTTAAACCAGACATAAACATGACTGAATGTTAAGACAGGAATGTCTTTTATTCAGACGCCGAGCGTGCTGGATCAGCTTTAAATCACAAGATCAAAGTGTTTTATTAAAGAGTGCCAAAAACACGACACGTTCATGTATATTCCATTCACATACACATCATTCTGCTCGGAGCAGTGAGTCAGTTTTTGACGGTCATAAGAAACTGCTGACTAATGGCAAGACTAAATCAGTGCATTCAGGTCCACTCACAAATACCTTATGTGTATTTAAAGGTATCTTTCATCTCCAGATATCTGTAAACCAGAGTCATCCAATCACCCAGCTGCGCACCCTAAATAGACAGCAAAATGCGTTTCTGCCAACATTGACAGCTTAAAGCACAGACTGTGTATAACGGACCCCAACAAGCACTTGTTTATCGAGGCTGAAAGTTATTCACAGAATGTCACATTGCTTGTGACTAATTCTCCCTAGTCATCCATCTGACGATACAGCCGAACCTTAACCCAACAGCACAGAACACCGGCGAGAGCTAAATCCAGCAGCTATTTTGGAGTTTTATAGAGTTGTACACATGTAATCATGACTTTCTGTGACATATTCATAATTCTAGTGGGAAGCGTCCCTGCCTGACCACAACAGTGGCCATGTGACATGACAGATGAATAACCAGGCTACTTTTTTCGCTTGTTTTAATTTGGAAAATTACCATTTGGTGAAAGGTTTGCCACCACAGTCCACTGCCTCTGCAGCCCTGACCGACGGGCCCTCAGGGCAGAGTTTACCAGCAATTACATTTAAGAGATCTCGTCAAAGGTGCACCTACAGTAAAACCATGGGACACAGCTTCAACTCTCTGTGAAGTGTTTCCAGCTGCTTCAGTCCTTTCTTTATACTTTTTTAAAGCTCTGTCTTTTGATGTCTGTCATCACCTTTATTCTGATTTTCTTATGGAGAAGTTTAGCATCATTTAAAAAAACACTTTTAGACATTTGGGACATGAATGTAAAGAAAATACCCTAAAAAACTCAACTCAAGACATCTGCCCTTATTTTTCCTGTAAAGCTGGTCATTTTTTCCCAAAAGACTGTAGCGAGTATTATATTTAGCAGAGCAGCGTGGACAGTGATGGGTTACCATTAACAGAAGTTACGAAGACTGACGCATGTACATAAAAGAAAAATATACTTCCTTAAATCCACATTCACACCTCATAATATTTCTCTTTCCACTGCACTTTAAATGTTACTGCTTACACACACTGGCTTCCCTAGGGTCCCTTTACGTCAATGTCACCTTAGTAACAGTAGCAACATTCCTATACATAAACCATCAACATATACATGAGATGGCAGGCTGACGGCAGCACAGCCAATAGTTCACTTAAGAACCTGTTTTTTCTATTTACTTTATGTAACATACATAACGAACACACACATATATTATATATATATATATATATATATACACACAGCACTACAACATAAACACATAAACACAAAGATGTATAATGTGTGTACATGTACAGTAATATAGTGCTACAGTATATTTAGCTTTATATTTAAGTAAGCACAGCTAATAGATTTAGATGAGGTAACCAGGAAGTTATTTTTGTATCGCCCCAGTTTTCGTTTTCATTTACATGGAATGTTAATTTGTGGGTCTGTGGAGCAAGTGAGTTTGGAAAAGCAAATATTACTGATGATCTAATGTGATCCGGAAAATCAGCCTGCCAGCCTGGAGACACAGCCGAGGACGGTTATCAGGTCAGAAGTCAATTATTTAATCATTATTATTTCATCCGCTTTCCTGAAGGAAACACTTTCAGACAGGCACCAAGATAAATGTATCTGCCACACAAGCCGCCACATTTCAAAGTCCATTATGACAGCAGCTCACGCATGCCGTCTCTCTCTCTCTCTCTGTATGGTTAAGCACAGGAAGTGATTATGGGTGCCTGACGTAATCAGACTTAGAGACCGTTCCAGGGAGGGACAAAAGAATTCAAATCTATCTATCACAAAAAGGAAAAAACGTGCACCCTGGAGTCCACGTTGACAAATTCTTTAACAAGCTGTGGTCAAAGGGAAGCTGGTTGCAGACTGACTCAGCCCCTCCTTACAAGCGGTTTACTGGAAACATGGGGGGAAGCGGGGGGAGGAGGGAGTTTCAGAGAAGTCACATGACCTAAAAGGGCGGGGCTAACCACAGCTACAGGAGGAGGAGAGGAATCAGGAGGAGGGGGAGGCGAATACGTGCCCTCCCAGGCCAGATGCCTCTGAATCAGGTTACTTTACTCAACTGCCTGGGAGTTGGCAGTGGAGAATTCACAGACTACCCCTAACCCCTTCCGTGCTGGACAGAAATTTAAGTCAACTGCTGTTACTTTTTCCTTTTATTTAACCAACGTTTGCCCAATGAAAACAAAGAAGCCGTCTTTTCTGCTTTTTTAAACATGTCCTTTTTAAGACTTGTTTAAAACAAAGACCAAACACATAAGAACGTCAATAAAACAAGGAGGAAAAAAACAGGACTGACGCCATTTCAGTGACTAAAACACAGCTGTTGATGGCTAAAAACGGATGTAGTTGATGATGTATTGTCTGTGGAGCAGTTTCGTGCCAGCCTGGCTTGTGTGCAGTGACACACGTGCAACGTGCCTGGTGCTCAACGGAAACCAGCATGACGACACAGGCACTTGACATGTAATCCCATGCCCTTGACCTGTGGGCAAGAGATGTCTGAAAGCCCTTCTCTCAAAGAGTGTTTCTCCTGCCACCACAGACGTCATCCAGACACAGAAACACACACACACACACACAAATTGAACCAGTTCCAGTGCTCCATCAAAAGATGAAAAATGGAAAAACCGAGGTCTTTTTGAAAAGATTCAATTTCTGAAAAGCAATTTTAAACAGCGTCCTGGACAAAACATTGTTTACAAAATAAACCAAAATTTGCTTTTGAAATCCGCATCGGAAAAAGGGAACGTGTCGGGTCGCTTCATCGCCACCCTGTTTGCAACGCTACCGAAAGATGATTTCTGAAAGACAAATGGGATTAAAAGCGGCCAATCACGGATCGGCTGTTAAGATTTCTTCAGCAGAATTAAAAAGCCACAGAGGAAGCCGTCTTCGTTCACAGAGGATATGAGGCTCGGTTTGCATAACTGAGATGAAAGCAGCAAAAGGAGAATTGTGGGGCACTTAAGCTACAGACTACACACAGCAACTCTCCCGCAGCGCTAAAGAGAGATGCTGCGACCGGACGCGAACGTCAGAATGACCAACCGAACAGCGATAGACAGAAAGAGTGAGAGATTGAGAGTGAGGGAGGGAGAGAGAGAGGGACAGACAGAAAAGCATAGAGAGACGCACGCTGCGTCTCGAAACTGTCGGGGAAATGTGAAAAGTCACGTAACATAAAATGTGAACACGCTTGTTTTATAGAAACAACGAGCCTTTCATTCGTCTACTCCCATTTCTTTTTTAGCTCCCTTTAATTTTGCTCTCTCTCTCATTTGCTCTACCCTGCTCCCTCTCTTTCCTTTCCTAGTGTAAGTGAAAAATGTGAGGAGAGGACAAACACAAACAGACACACATACTTTCTGCACACACATAAACACTGAAAAATGAAACAAACAATATTCCACTCTGTATCTATAGCAGTGGCTCTCGACTGTTGGGTTGCAGAGCTGTTCTGAATGGGTTGTGGACAAAAAAATCATGTTACATACAAATAATAAAATGCAATAGACCATATAATTGAATACAGTTACGACTGTAAAATATATACGTTTATTAACTTTTACAAGAGTGGAGAAAAACACGTTTTGTATTATTTTGTATTTTTGTTGTTGAAAACCAATACCAAAAATATATATAAATATATATTCAAAACCACTAATATGTACCATATACATACCACACAAATAAATATAGTTAGGGTTTTGGGTGACTAAACACTACCAAGCCAAAGTGTAACAGTATCAGCGCCAATGATGTAAAAAACAAACATTGTGTTTGTATACACAAAACAAAAAATGGGTTTGAGCATTTGTTGGAACCTGCAGATGTTTTTATCTAAACTGGAGCAGTAATGCTGTTATGTAATCACACAGTTTCTCTAAATGTGAAACAATTGGCTGTTGGCCTGCAGAGTAATTTAGAAACAAAGTGACCACATGACAAATGAGTCATAATACAGACTTCATCAGTGACGGTTTGAGGTTAGCAACCAAGATAGAGGTTCCCTGTAAGTCTGAAGTTACTAGAAACTTCCATTCACGAGAAACAGTGTTTGAGAAAGACCTGCGTCTGTCGTAACACAGAACACACATTTCCTCACACACACAATGTGCTTATAGCATGTGATTACTGGTTACTTAGAGAACTTTTAAAGGGAAATCTTTTACTTACACAACTTTTACATTTAAATAAAAAAATACAAGTTCACTTTTTTAAAAAAAAAGGTTCAAAGAATTGAATATGTATTCTATCATCTCATTTATGACGATTATGCAATAAACAGATGTTTACTTGGTTGTGTTTGAGAGTGCATGAGACTATTGTGGTTAATCTTCTTGCCTATTAGCGTAGTTACCATGGCGACGCACCACCTACTGGTTGCAAATTAATCAGAAGGATAAAGCACATGATAGGTTTCCTTAGTGTAACACATGTAAATGCTAGATAGAAAACAAGCTGCTTCTCTTCTGACAAAGGTATTCATGAAGTGAAGAAGCTGGGCTTGTCTGTGCATTCAACTTAAGACTGTCTTGTTGTCATTCTTGTATATCATATCAGGTGTGGGACTGGTTATGCTCAAATGTTTAATACTAAGGCTCATGTGAGACCCAAGTTAAGTAGGCAATAATAATAACAGAAGGCCAAGGTGCAAATGAATAGTGAAAGTGGGGGTGTGGTTTTCTGTTTGTATTCTGGACTAAATAGAAGGCAGCATAAAGGGAGTGCTGATATAAAAGATAGCAGATCCGTGTGGAGGAGAATAAACAGAGCAGATGGAAAGGTGAGTGAGAAGGGAGGGGCCTATGAATGTGATACGACCCACCTGAGTGATCTTACCATTGTTCCATACCATTTACGTAAGCTTCTTGTAGGCTTTATCATCCGGGCCTGTTCCCGAGAACTGGGCCACCCAAACCACCTAGTACGACAGGGAGCTCCACGATCACTGTTCCCACACCCTGTGAACACACACACGCTGGCAGAATGACATCAAATGACTCTGCATAAAACAAAGACCAACATGAGCTAATAAATCCAAGAAACAGGTTTGTTGAATATCCTTTTAACTCTGTGCCAAAAAGGTGCCAAGCGAAAACACGTCTATGAATGATGTATTTGTTCTAAAGGTTTATACCTGTCAAATGACTAAGATGTACTTCACCGATATGAATTTACATTGCAAAACTGCTTTAAAACAAAACTGATATAGTGAGATACAGCATAATGCTGGGCCACAGTATAGATAGTATAGTATAGTGTAGTGCAGTATAGTGCAGGTCTCCCCAGCCTTCTTAATGTGCTTAACCAGTAAGATATCTTTGGTTAACTGGCATTACCAGAAAGACCAAGCATATTTTTGCTGGCGTATATCAAGCCCCCTTTTAATACCACACAATACAGACAAAACATTTCTTATTTTTCTTTATAAACCCCATTCATCAATCATCCCAAATTTTCTTTTTTGTTCCATTTCACGGAAGCCACATGATTTTATTCATTCTGCCATCTAAAACATATGAGCAATGCTCTGTGCAATACACTAAAGGAATACAAATGTCAGGAATTTAAAATAGCACTTGCACACATTTCCAGCGAGTCTGTGTTGGTCGAGATCTGAATCTCTGTATGCATGTTTATGGCCAATAAAAATGATAAATGTAGTTCCAACACAAATAGATTAAGTAAACTTGAATTTTACATATTAAATGGAAATTGCATTGTGACAATATGTTTAAGAATTGTATTACACAAGATTATTTAATAAACTAAACTGAACAATCTGACTGTATCAAATGATTAAAGCAAAAACATTGTCAAAAGTTTGGAGGAGTTTTTTGCCGTGCCCTGCTGTTGTCAGGTTGACATTAATAGGTCTGTTATTTAATCTGGACATCCTCTAACACATCCTGTCTCTTCAAAACAACTGGCTTTGATGCTGGCCGATGCTGCATTACTCACAAAGCAGTTGGCCCTAATCTCATGGGCAGCTGTCCTATTCAATGCCACTCGGTAGGAGGTGTTTGGTTAGTGTGTGCATGATTTGGTGTGTTTGTGTGTGTGTGTGTGTGTGTGTTCCACCTGCCCCTTGGGTGGGGAGTGTAGAAAGCCCACTAATGTCTATGGGGGGTTAGCAGGGTGGTGGAGAAACAGATGAGCTCAGCAGGGGAGGAGAACTCTACTTTCCCTGATAAACTGCCGCCAGCATAGACGGGTGTGTATGTGTGTGTGTGTACATGTTTGTGTATGTGTGTGTGTGTCACACTTTAGGTAGCAATCACTAACTGTAAGAAAACAACCCTTGCTCCAAGAATATCACTTCTGAAAAGACAGGAACACATGTGCTTGTGTATATGTGTGTATGTTCTTTAAGATCTGTTTCACCCTTCAGACTCCTAAAGACTCCCATCAGAGTCATGTGACTCAAAAAGGCTCATGCAGGTTTGATGTAGTGCTAGGAAAGATAAACCTATGTTAAACCTGTAAACCTATGACACACAAAGGACTGCTTTAATAATAAAAAATATTATAACTGTAAAATAATAATAATAATATAAACATCAAAGTACAAAATGCAGTTATATACTGTTAGACTCTTTAACACTGAAAATGCTTCAATTTGTAAGGAAGCTACTTGAGTCTGTTTTTCACCCAAATAAATTATTTTTAGTTAAAAAGTGTACAAATTACCCTTTTTATTACAATTAATCATAGTGGTAAATAAAATCCATGTGACTACAGGGGGTATAAGACAAGAAAGGAGATACTTTCATTCAACATCAAAATCTCTGAGTGTCAGTAAACACATTATTATATGTTGTTAATGTCTCCTTTATCATAATACTCGATGATGGTGCTCAGAGGCTATGACATCGCCAGTCTCCTGGGACTGGGTGGAGCCTGGCAGACAGTCTGGCACTGCCAGGTGTTTTGATTAGGACCCAGACTTCCATCCCACCTCTCTGCTTGCTTTACTGAAGCGAAACTAAAACAGGTTAGACACCGCCTCAGAATGTGTATATAATGTGTATATATGTATATAATGTGCAGTTTTCAAAATAAGACTCAAAGATAATTTAGGAAAATCATTGAAAGCCTGAAAACAAATTATAGATTAATTTACCTATAATGACAATGTCAAAATATTCACTGTACTTTAATGTCTAACATGTTTTTTTTATTTATGGTCATTTTTGCCATTAATAAACAAAAACTTTAACCCTTTTAACACTTTCTGTATTTGTAGTACAGTATGTGTGATTTCCTGATAACCTCTGTGTCACAACGTTTGTGTAACGTAAAAAGCCTAAAATACAGTAAATACTTTCTAAAGCTAGTTTTGCTATCACTGCTTCTTCTGCCAGCACAAGAGTTATAAAAACAGATGATAATAATATCACAGACACAGAGAGTACTTCCCATTTCTGATTAGTGGAGAACGAAAAATAGCTTCAGAGCATCATTTACTGGAGGTCACAAACACGTTCTGTATAAACCTTTCTAGGAACATTTTAAACCTTTTTTAA
Source organism: Botia almorhae (assembly GCA_036877575.1). Classification (NCBI taxonomy): domain Eukaryota; kingdom Metazoa; phylum Chordata; class Actinopteri; order Cypriniformes; family Botiidae; genus Botia; species Botia almorhae. Next base: position 28,964 of record JAZGTJ010000549.1, on the reverse strand, counting down.
GTCTTTTTCATTTTATACTGAAAACTTTCTAATTTGAAAATTTCTAATTCCATTTGGGGACACTAGTTGGTGCAGTGCACTTTTGACTTATAATATAAAAAAACGAATGGCGCAGAGGTTTATATGGAACAGCCACAATGAAAACACAATGCAAGCATGTACATACACAGTAAATGAGGTGAATGGCAGGAAGGACGGTAAGAACATTCTAGTTCAGAATGTACCATCTTTGCCCTGTCAATAGAATCACTTCCTCTTTAATTCTTGTGTATGCGTGCGTACACGTGTGTGCTCTGAAGCACAAAGTGTACTAGTCATAGTAAGAAACAATGCAAAACCGCACGTCTGATGTGTGAAGTGTGAAACCGCTAGTAAGCAGCAGCGGGGGAAATTCACAAACATTGAAAGGTTTTTTTCCCCACCACACTTAATTATCATTGAGAAAAAAGACCTCAATGAAACAGATCTGTGTGTTAATCACACGAATCTGGGCCAGGAAACATCACCAGCCTCCGAGAAATCTACTGACTTCCTTGTATTACACAAAGTCTTATCAGGCAGTTAGTGATAAAACATGTTAACAGAACTCAGTGATACACTTTTATTCACAGCTAAAGTTTTTCTCACACCAGCCAGACTACAGTAGAGTTCAAAAGACTTTTGAAAATCTAGGAGAATTTGATCTGATCCTGAAGAAAACTGTTTTTGTTTATTTTTTACAGTTTTGAAATGTTATGATGTGAAATTTATTTTTAAACAATTAAGATTCTGCACTATTTCTGGGTCTGTAATCAAATAAGCTACTTAACTACTGACAATGTTAACAACAAGGTACAACAAGTCAGATCTCATTGCTTCTATTAAAGCATGTAAGTTTTTTTAAATGTTCTCAAAGCATGCTGGGATATCATGGCTCTTCAGGGTTTCTGGAACCTGTGCCAGCTCAAGTGGATGCTTTTTTAAAACACGGAAGCTATTAAAACTATTAAAGAGTACCAGGAAACTGTGATGACATGTTAAAAAATGACAGGCACAATAAAGACATCACAGTTTAACTTACCTACATGCTACCTGATGCCCAACAGAGAAGAGAGCCGAAAAAAAGAGATTCTTTCACCCCTACCCTTTTGCATGGGCTATGAGAGGACCCTGCAGGAGACAAACGGAGAATTAGTTGGTGAAAAAGTCGTGTCATAAAAATGAAAAAGTGAGAAAAAAAAGTCATGTCATAAAAATGTATTTTGTCCCAAATGTATATTCTTATATAACTTATACTCAGGGTATATTAATATATACTGTATAAAACAGGATAGTAGTATTCTGGAGAGACCTAAGTAAATGAATAAATTAAATTAAATTTGAAAATTAACTAATGTTTTTATTTTTCGGCACTTATACTGTATCCTTACCTACCATCTATTTTCTCTTCTGTCACAACCAAGCACAATTTTAAAACACAGATAATGTCTCTAACTGTCAACAGCTTCACTACACATGCCACAGACCTACAGAATACACCCAGTATAACACACACTATGAAAGTGGGCATGAGAAAAATTTATTTTGCAATGACTGTACATCAAAATGGCGTCACTTGATGCAACCTGCAATTACTTGTAATACTTGTAAGCCGTGAGTAGGAGGCAGAAACACCAGGGGGTGATAATTGGAAACCCAGGGGGCAAAAACGAACCCTGGATCAAAGAACAAGAAACTCTGGGGAAGAAACAGCCGTTATTAAGGTTGAGTCGTGCACCTGGGCCAAACACTCTCACACAAAAAAACTTTCCATTATACACACGCACAGATACACAGCTTCAGTGTGATCCATTCATATCACAAATACAGAGATGATGTGTCACCAGCCAACTGTTGCTCCGTATAAGGAGGCAGCCATGATGAGAGTAGGAGGGGAGATGAGGCAGCATGACCCTGTGACCTCAATCAGAAATTACCCAGCTACACAAGCTAAAAACTGATCCTGGATCAGTTTTTTATGCCTCCGAATGGTACTGTGGTACAGTGATGGTATCAGGTGGTAATATACTACTGGTCTTAGATAAATGGTTTGTTGTCACATGAACATAAACGTTGCCATGCTTGTCAAAATTGCAGGACATGTCAACTTCCCAAAACGATTACCATTAACTTCCCCTTTACAACAGTACTGGCTCATTACCATATATAAATATAATGATGTTTTCATGATACTCTGTGCTACTTCAATAAATACCATTGTCCACAAAACAAAGGTAATACGTTTTTGCACGATTACTTCACAAACAAGAAGGAAACAGCCAAGTATTTAACTGAATGAGAGGTCAAATCTCTACTGATATTATCATAAGTTTATAGTTGTAAATAGACAAAGCTGGTATTTTTATTTTGGTTTTCCTGCATTTACAGAAAGGAAAACAGGAAAAAACACATTAAGGATAAACAGATTCTGATTAATTTGAAGCTTGTTTCAACACACACACACACACACACAGCTGATAATCCAAGTTTTGCTTGTCCCAACAAATCGAGAAGAGTTGAAGTTTGAATTGACGCTGGGACTCTCCTACACAGAATCCACATGCTTGTACATGTACACACGCAGACGCACCTGACACCACGGGGCCCGTTGGCTCTGTAAACAGAGGGCCCTTGCAGGTGTAGTTTGTTTATGACTGATTGATTGTTAAACATGGTGTAAGAGAGGAGTGCTCTCTGACGCACATTCTACAAACAAACCAGCAGAGAATTATGCAATTCAAAGCAAAGAAAGTGTTTTGCAACAGGGCCGTGCCCCTGACTTCCGGTACAAAGTAGGCCAAAACTATCAGCGCCAAACCGGGTCAGACAAGCAGCGGAGCTGCTGTACCAACTTTATTGATACCAATGAGCATATTCCTCTCCACTCAGGAATGTATGTAAATGTGAATCATCGGTCATGTATGTAAATGTGTGAATCATCAGTCATCATTCCAGACTGTCACTCATCTTCAATGATTTTTATATAGGGCTTAATGAGTCACAGCATTCCTGATGTTAAGCAACGGTAAGAACTTCCCTAAAACTATTGTGTTTGTGAAGATTTCACAACAATGCAAATTCCAAAGTGAAGTTTCTACCTTCTAGAGGATTTGTTGCAACCACACAATACACCAAACAAGAGAAAGCTATTGTAATTCTTTAGCGATCAAGATTTCACTTTTATAACCCAAATAAAGATACCGATTAAGCCAAACAGATACAATTTTACTGTAGTGTTAAGAAAGTAAAAAGTGTTAAAAAAGAAAAATACCTAAAAATCACAAAAAAGTCAACAAAAGCATGCAGCTTTTATGCCATTGTCTTGGGATGCCCTCTATGTGCAGACAATACACAGAGAGTCAAACAGAGCTGTTTTATTACTCAGTGAGTGTTTTGACTTTTCTGGCTCTGAGGTGTGTAAACTGATGGTATGTTTACAAAAATGCAAATATAAACATATATAAAGAATACAATTTGCCATACTTTACTCAATGCCATACAATTAGACCAATAATCTGAGAATCAGGCTCTTGGCTCTTAACCTGTGTGGGAGTTCACAACAGTTCGGCAAAGGTCATATTGATGGATGGCAGGAGCAGAGAAAAGAGGATTGAATAAGACAAGAGGAGAAAAAGAGGGTCGAGGGGTGTCGGAATAACAGGTTTCCGCACAAGGAGCTGTTTACTCTGCCTGAGATTCCGCGGTGGAAAAAAATGCGGAATTATGTCAGCAGCTGTGAAGTCAATAAAATGGCCTAATACCTTTTTTTCCCCACAATAGCTGTCTGCTCCGAACACCGGCCCAGAGTCCAAAGTGATGGGATAATGGAAATGAAATAGCGAACATTCTTGTGGTGGGCCGCAGAAACCCAGGCCAAGCAATAAAGACAGGCCAGATCACTAGTGAAGTGTACACATGTTTAAACAGAAGGAAAGTGCAGCCAACTCTGCTACACAGGAGGAAAGAGGGTTGGGATCTGGCATCCCTTCTTCGCGATCTGTGAACTGGCAACCGGCAGTTCTCTAAGTGCTGGGCTTGTCCCACTGATGTGAAACTATGAGAAATGAAAGTGATCAGAGAAATTTTTATTGTTCGAAGAGTCAACAGCTAGAGGCTTTTATAAGTTAAATTATAGTAATTTAAAAAACAATTACACCAACAAAATAAACATTATTTAATCCCAACAATTAACAATAACAATTTTAATATCCTAACAAAACAACTGCTGTTTTATTTTTTATTTTTATTTTTTTTGAAGTAATTGTTTTCAAACAGGTTTCTCGGAACACTACGCCCATCTCCTATCGGCTGGAGAAAAGGTAGTCCCACCCCCAAACTCACTTTATTAGTTGAGCCAGTGTGCCAGTATTGACTGCTGTTACATGCTGTGCAATGTTTTGAAATCACCACACAACCACAGTGTTTAATGTTGTCAGAGAAATAAACCTACAAACGGTTACTTAGTGCTGTCACTACATATTAGGCTGGGTTTTTCAGAAAGTATTTTAACATCAGAAAAACGACACACTTACTCTTTAAGTTCTACATCCTATTTGGATAATCACTTCAGTTTAGACTACCACTGACATCATTTGTGCTTGTGGCACCCACACGGCTTCTGTAAAACACTTTTTTTGCAAGAAATGTGTTGGAAACATCATCCAAATCACTTTAGACTAGACACAGAGACCAATCCCATGACGACTGGGAAGGTTCAGTTTGCAATCTGGAGTGAGACTGTGTACGTGTGTGTATGGGAGGTGACTATGAGACAGCATCCCCTGGGCTGAAGTAATGTGTGGTCGGGTGTGGAGGGGGGGGGACTCTGTCACTGTATGTGTGGGGGTTAGTCCATGATTTATCAAAATGGGATTTTAGACCACATGAGCTCATTCTGGTTCCTCCACCCACTGCATTGCCAGTGGACACGGACAAAGAAGTGAGGCTGAGCAAAAGGCCACAGGCTGGATGAATCTGACTATTTTGGACATAAATAACAGTAAAAATGAACTTGGGCCAGTTACTTTTACTCAAGTGAATATTTCTTAGGTCAGGTTATTAGTTTATATACATAAATAAGACTATACAAGCTTTGTGACAACGAGTATCATTTCGTCTACACACGGTGTGGCCTTACATAAGAAAGTCTAATGATAAGGGCTGGTCTAAAGCTTTGACAACAGAAACTCCTGTAATTAGGCCCATATTTGTTTTGATCTCACAGGAGGGTAGAGAGCCACCCGCTCTAGAAAGACGTCAAGTGAAACACACGCCTTTAAATTACATCATTTATTGGCCTTATTAATAAGACAATGGTCAATTCTCCTCAAGGTGATGATTACATGGTTCTGTGTTCTACAAATATTTTAGTGGCAGTTTACATCTGACACCAGAAACAATGAAGACTAAAGAGAACTGACAGAAAACAAGACACGCACAGCTTTGGATTTTTGCAGCTAAAAGTACAAAAAAAGTCTTTCCAGGTCAGTACCAATCCCACCGGTTTCAGCTAGCACTAACGTTATACTTGAGTGTGTTTACCGGTAGTTAAAGCGTCAAGATTTGTAACGCCAGATTTAACAACAACGTAGAACGTCATTTGTTCTTATGATGTGCCAAATTTTAATATCCACACAGACTTTTGTCAGCAGAATCATGAATGTGTTTTGTTTTCCTACTAGTGAATGAGAAAATGAATCAAACAATAAGTCCATTCATAAATACAAATGCAAATCATTTTTGTCCTGGGTTTGGGCATACAGGACATTCATTTCAAATATGAAAAAGCTGAATTAATATTCACAGAAAATGACATTGGGATCTTCAGACAAATCCTCGTGTCAAACCTCATGTCTGCCGTCACCTTTAACACAGAAACACGCACGTCTGAACACACGGTCACACCTGTCACATCACCCGGATGAATCGTCCGTTTCCTTTCGTGTGTCTCAGTGTGGTTTCAGGGCCCTGAGCAGGTACAGCTCTGAGTCACAGCTCAAACCCGCCCACAACCCAGAATCACACGCACGATTAGAGGGCCATTGTGTGGCGAAAGACGAGGCAGGGAGGGGTGAGTTGTGTGAGTGTGCTTCTTTGTGCACCTGGGCGATGAGATTTAAGAGTGGGGCTGCAGGTGTTATGGTAATGTTTGGTAAACACACTATGGCTCTCAAGAGTTATACAGTGAGAAAGGCTTCATCAGAGCCTAAGACAATCTCATGATCAGGAGAGAGTGTGTATTGCTATGTGTGTGTGTGTGTGTGTATACAGGTTTGGCTATATTAATGAATGTAAATTTTTTGAAAATGTCCTCACACATTTAGTAAAATGACTTGTAAGGACATTTAAAACAGTCCTTGTTTTTCCAAAAGTATTTTTTAACCTAATAATGTCAAAAGGTTTGTGTGGGGATAAAGACTGGGGGTTAGGATATAGTAAACATACATTATATCCTAATATGAAAACCATTTTGTCTGTGAGTACTTACTAATATTTCTAAAGTCTGTGTTGGTGTACAGCATGTGTCTGTCAAGCCTAGACGTACCTCGAGATGAGTTTGGCGAAGAAATGGCCGTAGAAGTCAGCTAGGTCTCATAAAACCTCCTTCTGGGGACATCCTAAAAAGAAAAATCTAAATATTATTTATATAGATAAATACAAATACATTTTTTGTGTATATAAAAACGTGTGTATATAAAGAAATTCTGATAATTTTTTTTTCAGAAGTAGTAGTGATTGATTACAAAATAAAACAGTTCATGATAGCTCTTCATTTAATAAAAATATATAATTAAATAAAAATATATTGTGTCCATACACACAATTACTTAACTGGTTTGTAATTTATATTTTGCCAAATGTATGTCATTGTAAGCGAAGAATGTAAACAAGCCTCTAAAAATAAAAACGAAATTAAAGACTGTGAAGCAATAACATACTAAAGAACCGAATGTAAATATTTAAAAATTACATAAAGAGATTCAACTTTCTAGATTCTCTTGAAAGTTGCCCTATAAAAATAAAAGTCCAGCCAAAACAAACACAGACGGTGGAAACGTCCTTTCTCACTCTTTATAACTACAACCTGTATATAATTGTGTAAATATAGTGTCAAAAGTACAAAACACATCACTCGTTTTTCAGCAGTGTATTTGAACGCTTACCAATAAAATCTGCAGATCTCAAAAAACAGATTCCAAATTTATTAGACGATAAAGACTCTTTACTGTAAATGTTCAAACATAATATCACTGTACACTAGCCCAGCCCTGACATTTATACTGTCATAGCTGATGACAGTTTCAGAGCGCTCCAGGGAATAATTGCATTATTTCAGGGTCTTTGGCACGTTTTAATTCCACAAACCCTCAAACACACTTTTTGATTTCTAACGGAGTGTACTAATGGAGTGTATTATATAGAGAAGTACGCTGTACGTTCTTTATTAATGGAAACCAGGTGTGTTATTTCAGAAACATGAGGTTTTAAACAACACTAATTAAATAAACTGACAGTCTTTTCCTACATGAACATGTTTCAAAGCTGATTACGACAAAATGATATTGTAGAACCACTGTGTAAATAGCTGGAAAATCTAAACGACGGCTTTCAAGTGCAAACACGATGTAATGCCATCATATTGTTTTCATTCTGGATTACGTTGATTTAGACGTAAGTGCTAATTTTCAGTCCAGCTATGACTTGAGTAATGCAGCCAATTCCGATACCAGATTATTTAACGGTAGCTAGTAACAGAACGTCTGTCTTGTTTAGCGTATTACCATGTTTATACCATGTTTTTTTTGGCAGAGTAGCATGATAATAAAATGTTTTTTGGACATGGCACCACAGCAAAACCATGTTTTTGTTTTGTACTATGGTAATACCATAGTGTTTGGTAATACCAAGGTATGCTATGAAGTACCTTAGAGTACCATGTAAATACTATGGTACTGTACATGAATTAAAACACAACTAAATACCACAGCTATCCAATACCACCATTGTACAATGGTACTGCTAGAGTATATAAGGCTATTGCTATTTATAGGTAATTCACACCACAGTCTAACAGTAACAATGTTTAATTAGTGGCTCTCAAATCAAAAGCAGATCTACAGAGGAAGATATTTACAACTTGACAAAAATAGCGGGCAGTAAAGCTGGTTCAAGGGTCTGCGAGATCACTGGCTGGTTGAAGTTATAACAACTGACTTTCCTAAGAGGGGGTAGAGTACATGTCGTCCTGCCTCCCACAGAGACAAAGACAAAGAGAAACGCTGGGCTCGAACCGTGACTCATATAAGCAGTGACTGTGAGGTTGAGATATCAGACAAAAGAGGCACCAGAACAAAATTCACATAAAGATCTTTGTAACACGTCTTGTTCGGTGAATAACTGCATCTCGAGCTGCACTGGTGATGGGGTCTGCTGTCATTTATTACAGGCCAATAAAAACGTACAACTCCATTAATTTATATTGAACATATTCATCAGTTTTATGTACATTTCCGTATTCCTTATAGACTGACAGCATCGGTAGAAAGTAATGACTATGTAATAATGAGACTAAATTAATATCTAGTGATCTTTAAATTACACGATTCACCCTCTGCAGGACGACAGCAATTACTAAACGCTCGTCGCCAATTAAAGAACAACGTACACACTGCACATTAAACTGTTGCTGCTGCTCATAAAAGTTTAAAATTGATCAAAAAAGAAGTAAAGCTGCTTCTGGGCTTTAAAAACGTTAAAAACGACAACAAGCTATAACATAAACATTTCACAAAAATGTCCATTATTCACTCAAAAATCCAAAAAAAATCTTACTTCATAATATATTCAACATAAAAACAGTCTATTTTTTAAGAATATAATATTTTGCAAAGACATTTTCATTACAATTAAGCACCTATTTATATGAGAAAAACAAGACACGTTAATTACTTCACTTACTATTACTATTACTTTACTATACTATTTTACAATTTAAACTTTTTTTACCACAGGATTTTCAACAGGGTCTCGGGAAAGTTAGTTAAATTACATTAGTCAAACTAATGTATGTTAACAGAAACACACTAACTTAAACTAATGCTGTTTAAACTAAGTTATGAAGCTTAAGCTTAATAAAATGCTTTCTTGTGCCTCCTACATTCTAATGTAATTAAATAAAATGAAACATGTACATAGGTAATGATTTTTGATACACCATACCACAATATGTAAATACATTTAGCACTTAAATCATTGACAAAATGCATGTAAATATTGTCTGAGAAGATACAACACTCAGTTTTAAACAATATATACCAGCAGGCCAGTGGTCAGTGTTTTTACTCTTTAAGGGTGTTTGGTCTGAAATTGGTTCAAGACACCCTGCATCACTACAATACAAAATTACAAATAATGATAATTAAAAATGATATTAATTTCTGCTTTATTTTCTTTATGTAAAATATCATTTATTTGTTTTATTTTTTATTTTTTTCTATAAATGTTTGAGTGAAATATGATATGTATCTCAAATATGGACATTTCCAACTGAAATATAACACAGATATTACGATGTCTATTGTACGGTTCTGTACCAACAGATGCAACGTAAAGATGAATATCTTAATATAAGAAGTTATGATACAGCAATACAATCGTTTGCTGTTTACTACAGTCTGCCCTCATCACAATGAAACAAGTACTTTTCTATTCACAAATGACGTATCAGACGACGTATGAACACATACCACACCACATATCACATGACCAGGGCCACAATGACCTCACCCATCAGAATACATTTGATCTTTGACAGTGAAGATGTCAAATACAGGTCAAGCGATACCTTCCCAGGCTAAAACGCAGACATCCGTCATCGCTCTATAGAAATTCCATTGTCTTTTTAAAGCAAGACACCATTTGTAATTTAAAGAAACTACAGGCAAAAACTGAAAAGTGTAATAATTTTGTAAACAAACTGTGGCGCCCATAGAAAGAAATAAACGTTTGTAGGTCTCAGATAATGTATGTGATGATAGTAGCCCTATAGATTCGCACTGGTCTATGGCGCCATCATCTGGACATAGTGTGCAATTGACTAAGAAAATAACGCACATGGTGGGAACAACAACCTTCTGCTTAATTAACAAATAATAATCCTACGATGAGCCCATCTTAGGCACGCTTGCATTCATTATTCTGTTTATCCGTTTCCAAAATTATTTTTTTCAACTATTTATCCATCCATTATGCATAGATAAAGAGAAAGAATGCAATTACATACAGTATATGGCCACAATGCAGTACTAGAAAGACATAATAAAGACAAATAATTAGTAAGTCATACGTAATCATATTTTTACTGTACAACACCAAACTGTACTGCTCTTTTCAGCTCCTCGTTTAAACCTTAAATATACCAAACACACCGTTAAGTCATTTATTTATACATCAGAAAATAAATATCCATAAATGAAAGCCAATAAATGTAGCCTAGACTGCAGACTAGGAAAGATTCACGCTTAATTTATCAGTTCCTAGTAAACCCCCAAAAGAATCCGAGAGTTCATTGAGTTCATCTGTTACTTTATCAAATGCAACCTCTAGATGGTGCTACAGCTCTGGTAGATAACAAGCAAATCACAACAACATGCCAAACAGTAAAAAGAGAAAACAAGTCAGAAAAACTTCTCAGATTACATTTAGGGCAGGAAAGGCCTCTTTCCAAAGGAAGTGTCTAGTACATTCTTTCTCCACAGTCGCTAGCGATTGTGCCAGTTGAAACAGCGAAAGCGTAGCGAGTGTGTGACGCAGAGGGATATTCAGAACTAGGTTGGCCTTCAATAAAAACTACCAGATGTTTTGATGCCTGTCTGTGGCCCTGTCAGCACCTGGATGTTAGAAAAGAGGCCTAAAGTAAACTGATGTGGAATAGAGGGATGAGACGCAGCTGAATTAATGAGATACTGTCGGTTTTAGAGTCTTGAATTTACTCGATTGCAAAAACAGGCCAATTGGAAGCTTATGACAGGAAGTGCGGTATAAAATATTATAAGTGACAGTATGAATGGTAACAGTTCTTCACACTTTATGTTAAAGCAGTGTGTTTGTCTTCGTTAGCACCTGTAGCTGAGGTGAATGTGTCTGAAACGAAACATTTGTGGTTGATTTAAAAATAATGAATTTGTTGTCACTTTCACGTTGTCTGTAATGTTGCTTGATCGTGTTCACTTACCCGTTGTTTCAAATACTGCTGCGTTTATTAATCGAATAATTCATTTAATTCAATATAAGTCGTTAGTAATTCAATAAATCATTTAGTTATAAAACGGGTCCGGTCCTTGATTATGATTGGTTTAGCCACGTCTAAAGCCTTTGTAAACATACGCCTGTGACCTCATTACATCAATGTTACTGCGCACTGCGTCCGTGTTGTGGTTTTTGAAGAACTACATGGCTTGGCGGAAGAATACTTTCATCAATATTTACTTTTTTGGTTGCTGTATGTTTATTTAATGAAACCTGGTTAGGTATATGAAACTTTTAATTAATAAAAAAGCTTTTAAATAAGCCTCATAAGTGATTTGCTGTAACTTCAGAAATGCTATTTATTTATTTATAGATTTGTTTATTTTAACTCGCTGTTACATGAACGACTCATATCCGAGTCATGTTCAGTGAATGATTCAATAACTCGCTCAGAATACTAAACCCTCACTAACCGCCACCTACTGGTGTGTTAATGTAACCAACAGAAAGACTCGTCAAATGAATCCGTAAATAAACCTGAACGAGTCTTTCTGGTAAATCAAAAGATTCAAAGCAATGGGAGGATTCAAAATCCTTACTGCCAGGATTAAATTGGGATGTATTATAATTTAATAATCAAGTCAGTCTCTCTGAGTGGAAGAATCGATTCTTTTTATGAGTCGACTCCCAGCCCAAGGATAAATGGAATATTAGTGAAAAAAACAACAAGAGTACGAACAGAAGTAGGAGTACAGAGAGTGCGAGAGAGAGAAAGAAAAAGAAATAAATAAATTTGGAGGGAAAGGGGGAGGGACTGAACAAGAAAAAACATGTGCGTAAGAGAGGGAGTGTCCTCTGCTAAACCGCGGGTCAACGGGTTCGTTCATTCCAATAGCCTCGTGAAATGACAACCGATCCGATGTACCGTTCTGACACACACATACACACAGCGTGAACCAAACACCACCCGTTAATAACACACGCACATACACCTGCAAACCTCAAACGCAGCGATGTAACCATCTCGCAGCCATAAACACGCGCGCACGTGGATTTACTTTCAACACACATTGTTTACACCCATGCATAAGCAACAAGGAAGCAATAACTGAGTTATACAATCACTTACATAGGAAGACGTCAGGATGTTACACAAGCGTTTGAAAGCTGTGCATTCAGCTCCAGCAGAAAGACGCGCACCAAAAAGACGCGCACCACCGAGACGCGCAACGCCTGGCGCATTTAAAATACATCCATGCAGCAGCGTCTGCACAAACCACAACACACGCAACAACAACTCCCCGGAATCCAGTGGTTAGTCTAGGCGCACTTGTATGTAAAACACACATTGGTATGACACAGAGCTGGTGCAGGTACTTACTGGACAGAGCGATCAAACAGTCTGAAGGTCCAACAGTGCCGAGAATACCCAAGACACACCATAAGACATTTCTTCTTCAGGAACTTCTCATCAGAACGGAACATCAGAATGAAGCACAGAGAGGAAGATATAGAAGCACACGAAAAAGAAAGTGAAATATGAATATGAAAACAGAGCGGAGAGGTGGACTTAAGGGAAGTTAAAGGAAAGTGCGACACAGCAGGAAAGGGAGAGGGTAATAGAGAGACAGAGTGAGGGAGAGAGAGGCACCTCACTGTGAGTTCTCGCTGTTACAGAGAGGGGTGGTCGGAGCTGTAGGGTACCAGAGTTCAAAACACTGAGAGAATGAGAGTGTTATTCTGCTACAGCCAGCCAAGTCTTACACAACACCAACCAGGGGCAACAAGTTCCTCCTCTCTCTCTCGCTCATTCACTCGCTCACTCAATGCATCAGTCGTACAAATTCCTTATGCTTTGTTTCATTTTTTCTTATCTGTCTGTTTTTGTTTCTCTAGTTTGTTCCCTGTGTTTTCTCTTTAGCACTTACTGTAGGAAAGAAAAATCACAAATGAAATTTTTAATATTTAATTCATTTCTCCTATACAGCAGTGAGATTAAATGGAGACTCCTGCTTAGCTTTTTAGACGGTCTCCATAATAAGAACACTATTAATCCCATATGTGTCTCCTATAGTTTCAGAAACAGTCGCAGTGATGTCTCACATGCTCAGTGGAAAGCTTATGAACTATGCAATCAAAAGTCAGAGAGTTCAAAATGAACTCAAATGTTTCTTATGAAATATTTCAACAGATCGTCTTGTCTGCATGCGTTTATGTAGTAGCTTTATACTCTCACTGTATATAAACAATGTCTCATTTGACTTTTTTGCTTGGAATTCTAGAAAACAAAAAGGGATTCTTAAACATAACTGAGAGCTCCATTAAGATACGCATTTAGATATGAAGGAACAACCTCTGAACATTTTTCCTCTGGACACTCTGTTGGTGAAGAGGGCAGGTTGTTTGGTTGTCATAGTGAAACTTGTGGGTTTAGATTATTATGGAAGCGTTTGAAGGTTTCTGGAAGAGATCTGCATCACTGGAATTCCAGGAAAACAGAACAGTAAACGCTGTTCTTCCAGTGAATTCCACAGAAGCTTCCTCTACTTAAACATCATGCTGTTAAACATCACTGCCAAAGTCTTGTTTTGACTAGCACACTGGTCCACTACATATAACTGTTTTTGAGCAATATATATAGTGAAGTTGAATTATGTTTTAATTAGCTTTTCACAAGATGTTGAGATGTCATTAACATACATATTGGCTACACACATGAACAGTGTGATCGTTCGAGACTGCAGCACACACATTTGGTCAAGATTTGGTTTACATTTAGGTTTAAAGTTGAATTAGATGTTTGAACAATGTTTAATTTGAATTTAACAGCTTTAAGTATTTCTCACAATGATAAATATCACACATTTTTATTATTTCCCTTTAGAGACTCCCGACGCTGACCGACCAGGACTTGGAGAAATCCTGGTTGTTCCAAAACGAATTATGGAGACCACTGTGCTCCTGAGAACCTTCAGTACATTAAAAAATGTTGTACTTAGATCTTACTTAGATCTGTGATCTGCAGGCAGTTCATCTTGACCTCATGGCTTGGTTTTTGCTCTGGTTTGTCAGCTGTGAGGCCTTTTATACAGAGGTGTGTGCCTTTCCAAATCATGTCCAATCAATTTAATTTACCACAGATGAACTCCAGTCAAGGTGTAGAAATGTCTCAGCAATGATCAAGAGAAATGGGAGGCACTTGAGCTAAATTTCAAGTGTTATTACAAAGAGTCTGAATACTTATTACCAATGTAATCTTTCAGTTATTATTTTTAATACGTTTTTACATTCATTTACAAGCATTTCTAAAATTCAGTTTTTACTTTGTCATTATGGGGTATTGAGTGTAGATCAATGAGAAAGAAATGAATTGAAACAATCGTAGTAACAGGCTACATATAGGGGAATAAGGGAGGTCTGAATACTTTCTGTATACACTGTATTTCCCTAAGGTACAAGTATTACAGGTGAAGCATAAAGGATACTTTATAAAGTATATAGTATGCAATGTATATAAAGTTTTGAAAGATACATTTAAAAACTGTTTATATAAGTTTACATAACTGTTTACATAAGGTCTGAAATGTGCAAATTCATCTTTCATAAATCACTGTTGTCAGAGGTTTAATCACAGCTGGTTATCATGAAGAGGTAGAGAGATGTCAAGGCATGTTTTAATGCTGAGCTAGAGAGTGCATTACGCAACTGCATTCATAAACAACAAACCACCGGAAATCTTTACAACAAGACCAACATCTCAGCATCATAAATTATAGTTTTAAAAAAGTCATTGCATAAATACCTTTTTGATCCAGCTGTTCAAAGATGGTGACCAGCCCATCATGTCTAAATACGTGTTGCCTTCTGATGTTCAATGGAGATTAAACATCGGAACAAAATAAGAATGAGAGAATCATTTCTATCTGCTGCCATAGTCTGAAGGAGAACATGGTGGGCAGTGTTTAAAGATTAAGTGTATATTTTTTTAAATAACAAAAACACACAATGTAATGGGCTATTGCTGTGGCTTTTGGCTTTCCTACTTCTTTGGGCTTTTGTAATTAAACTAATAATTTCCAAAGGAGCAATAGCACCATAACAGCAGAGTAAACAACATTGACATTTTAAGTGTTTTAAGACCAGTCTATGGTCTAGTGGGAGGAACACATGCACCAGTGTGGAAGTTTTAAGGAGCAGGGATACTTTATGTAATTTTTTTTAAAGCACTAGTATGTATAAGTATACTTTATTAGTTCTTAGTATACATGTACTTTAATTTCTAACATGATCTACAACAATTAACACACCTTCTATATTTCCTATTAAACCTTTATTAAAAAACAGTATTTTTCTCTGTCACACCTACTTTTCTGTACTAGCTTGTATTTTTCTGCACTTCTATTACAGAGAACGATCAGTTTTCCTCATATATTAAAATAATAAGCAAAACTGTCATTAAATGGGATCTCGCTCTGGGGAGTGGAGCATCAGCTGGCCTATTTTGCAGCAGTTACTTGCGTCATTTGAGATGTAGTTTTGGAAAAGTCAGATGTTTGGTCCGGGAATAACAGACTTAGTCATATTAGAATCATTTCCACGCAAGTCTTACGAGTCAGAGCGGCTCGCCTGATTAACTCCCACACACGCTGAGAGAAGACTCAAGTTTCTCGCGTTAAAGATTTGTTGTTCCGATCAGTCCCGCCAGTTTAAGCACAATTAAAGCTGCAAATCATCAATGCAAAACTGGAAATAATCACTCAGTAAGAAATACGTTTAAAACGCGCGTTTTGTGTTATGCATTTTGATGTATTTCACATAGCGTGAAAATTATGCATTACGCTATGTGAACATTCAAGTGGTCTACTTGAACACGACGTACTCTTGAAGAGCACGTATAGCACAAGCTCTGTCACATTCAGCTGTGTGGGAGGAAACCACGGTGAGGCCCCTGGTTCCGTGTTTAACTACTGGTGTTACATACCCCAGGCTGTTTCGCAAGAAATCCTACCCAGCTAAGCCTTTTCAAGTCTATTTGACAGAACTGAAACAAGATCTGTGAAAATAATCTCTGGGTATTTAAATAAATACCAACCTGGCAACGACTCCCGCTTGCAGTTAGATGTCATTGTTAATTTAAGAGAATCGCTATTATATAGATTAATGGTGAATTTTCAATTAAATTTATTTATATTGAAACAATCATGGTTACATGATCACATGATTATGGCAAATAAGCCCTACACAAAATAATGTCAGTTTGAAAAAATTAAAGAGTAAAGTACATATTGATTTTTTTTACATATTGATGAAGTACATATTATTAATTTAAAAAAATCAGGTCAAAGCTTGTAGTTGGAGAACATTAGCTAGACAAAGCTTAGTTAGATATACAAAGCTTAGTTAGATGTCAGAAGTCGACATGGCCAGTAATTGGTTAGTAGTGCATCCGGCCTGCCATGTTTTCTGATTCCAGCTCTGCACCCCTTCCCAATGATTTCCTGTCACTATTTACTAAATATCAGTCAAACAAAAAGCCTGAAATTAAATGAACTGGATATTTGACTAAAACAAATGTGTACTGGATGAAAAATAATTTTGAAAAATCTTTTGAAAAACAAGCATTACCCTTTATGTTTTAGTAAGATTTTCAGACAGGCAACATGTACAATGAAAGCCCACAGGCCTGATCTGCCTTCCAGAGTTTTGATTGTATCAGTTCCACAGCCCCACATATCTTCAAGAAATCATCCATTCTGTCCCATTTCCATTCATCCCATTATAGACATTAACACACATGAGGGACAGAGAGTGAAAATCATTGTCCTCAAGATGTCTTTTGACCCAGAGTAAGAAAGAGAGGGCAAGAGGGAAACTGAGATACAGAAGCAGGGACAGACAAAAGAGAGAGAATCTGTATTCATAACCTTGCTCGTCCTCTTTCTCTGATCACCCTGGCGGCTGCAGTTCTCTGCTGTTTTGCAAATTGCTGTAACCCAATCAGACCTGTGCATGACCCACAGAGAAATTACCCTCTGCACTGCCAGTGTCATCGTGGGTGCCAAGGCAATGGGGCCAAACACATTACGTAAAGCTAAAACCAACAAATCTGCCTGTTATGTTCCATCATTTTCCAGTCTGGAACCTAAACATTCCATAATTTTCTTCACCCAGCACAAACATTTACTAATTTGTAATCATTTCATCTGTGTGTATGTTTGTAGGACTAATAGAGATTTTTTTTCCAGGAAATCTTGCAATTGTGGATCCATGTGGATGGCAAATTCACAGGGAAGATGAGTGTTTGTGTGCTCAGTGATACCCTGGTGAGATCTTACACACACACTAAATAGGCCAGCGGCATGACAGTCTATATAAAGACTCTCATGTCAGTTACCAGCTACACAAAAAGCCCTGAGGCCCACCACAAACTCACCCAAAATAACTGACTGCACTAGGGTTTTGACAACAGAGGTTCTGTCACTACAGAAACATATGAAATATGCTTTGATGACCATTTTTATCTTGAACTCTTTCACCTCTCTCTTGCACTCTCTCACTCTATCTCTCTCGTTCTCTCTTGTTTGTTGAACCTTTTAGTGTTTGTAGTATTTTAGATTCTTCGACTTCACTGTGCTGCTTCACAAAGATTAATCCCAACTACAGTTCAGTTCTCTGCTTTTGAAATGTGCACTTAAAATAATATAATGAACATTTATAAATGTATACAATTTTCTTTTCTACAATTTATGTGCTTTATGTGATCAATTCTAAAATAAAATTTTAGGTTAAAAATATTATTTAACTTGACAGAATCAACCTCAGTACATTAGGCTGCATCAATTAAAATTATTTTCAAGGTTTAGAAAAATCAGACATAGATCCTCAAGGAAGCAATTCCGTGGGAGCCCTCACCTGAATACTGACCTGAACTCTACGCAGAATACGTTTCCCATGATGACCTACCTGGAGCTTGATTACTTCCTGGTTGTCACCTGACCCATATCACCACTCTCTATATAAACCAGACATTTACATTCAATCTTTGTGAAGTCTTGATTTGCCTTTAGCATCAATTCTAAGCATTTTTCCTATGTATTCATTCATTGTTGGTTTTTTCGTGTATGATCAGGATTGTTTACGTTGCTGATTGTTTGCTGCCTGCCCTCTTGTTTGGATTGTCTACTCGTTCTTTGATTGTTTGCTGCCTGCCTTGACCCACTCTTCCATATGGGCCTTAACCCTAAGCTTGTAGGGTTAAGGCTCCCCTTGTAGGGGAGCTTGTAGAGACGAGGGCAGGAACTTCGGTGAGTTCATTGACTTAACTATACAAATAGATAACCTCCTACGTTCTCGCAGAACCAGCACCATGCAATTTCAAGGGAGCGTTATGCAAGCAGAACCCATGCAACTGGGGTACACTCATCTCACCCAGGAAGAACGTACTCATCGCATCCAGAACCGTTTGTGTTTGTATTGTGGTAACCCAGGCCACATCAAGGCCACATGCCCAGTTCGTCCTAACCCAGACCATCTTTCCAAAAGGTCAGTCACTCCCATAACTCCCCCGAACCAGAAGTCAAACCTCTAACTACTCATAATCTCATTCCAGTAGAGTACAGAGACCTCTCAGAGGTCTTCAGTAAAAAGAAGGCATCTCGGTTGCCCCCACATCGTTTAGTTGATTGTGCCATTGAGCTCATAGCTGGTGCAGAACCCCCTAAGAGTTGCATCTTTCCCATATCACAGCCCGAATCTGAGGCCATGAATTAAGGAGGGATTAGAGAAGGGGTTTATACGTCCATCCAATTCTTCAGCCTCAGCAGGTTTCTTTTCGTTAGGAAGGATGTGGGTTTAAGACCATGTATTGATTATTGAGCTCTAAACGAAGTAACTGTTAAATTTCAATATCCCTTATCCTTAGTACCCGCTGCCTTAGAACAGCTCTGTCAAGCCAGAATTTATACAAAATTAGATTTGTGCAGAGCCTACAATTTGGTAAGAATTCACCCCATTTCTTGGTTACATCATTAGTAGGGAAGGCGTAGCCATGGACGAATGTAAGGTAGAATCAGTCTCCTAATGGCCACGACCTAGAACCGTTAAAGAGTTACAAAGATTTCTGGGATTCACTAACTTTTACAGGCGCTTCATTAGAGGTTTTAGTTCCATTGGTTCCCCATTGTCCTGTTGACTAAACAATCATCAGGCAAATTGAAATGGTCCCTTCAGGCTAAAACTGCATTTCTAGAACTTAAGAAACGGTTCACTTCAGCCCCCATCCTCAAACACCCTGATCCCGAGCTTCGGTTTGTAGTAGAGGTGAATGCCCCTGTCCAATGGGTCATCTTCACCGAAATTAATATATTTAACAGTCAGAAACCCCCTCCTCCATCATGCCCACCTAACCTCACTTTCGTGCCCGAACCTCTCCGCAAACGTCTGATTTCATCAATTCATGACTCTCCTAGTTCAGGTCACCCGGGTATTACAGCCACTATTGAACTCACCAAGAACCGCTATTGGTGGCCCTCTGTCTCCTCGGATGTCCTCAAGTACATTCATCAGTGTGTCGTCTGTCAAAGCTCCAAGACCCCTAGACAACTTCCAGCTGGATTATTGCAACAACTACCCACCCCCAACGCCCCTGGTCACATATCGCAATAGACTTTATAACTGATCTACCTAATTCTCAGGGCAACACTACAATACTCACTATAGTTGACCATTTCTCAAAGGCTTGTTGTGTCATACCACTACCTAAGCTGCCACTTCTCTAGAGATGGCAGAATTACTATGCAATAACGTTTTTAGATTTTATGGTTGGGGACATCGTCTCTGACAGAGGATAAGGAAGCAACTTCAAATACAATTTAGAGTCTGGTCTGCCTTTTAGCCTCACCTCCGGTTACCATCCCCAGTCACATGGTCAAACAGAACGGTAAAATCATTTAGTCACTCTTTTCCTCAGGTCTTACTGCCAAGAGCACCAAACCAAATGGAGTAGGTTTCTGATGCTGAGTATGCACAGAACTCTTTAGTGAAACTATCAACCGGCCTAACCCCCTTTAAATGTGTCCTTGGATTTCAACCTCCTGTGACAGAGCTTATACTCACCTACTACACGTTGTCAGAAGACAAACCATACAGGACAATGCTCATTGCAGACCTGGCCCCTGGACACTCCTGGTCTCAAGCTACCATGCAGAAAACTCAGTCCCAGGTATGTTGGCCCATTTCAAATTATTAAACATATTACTCCTGTATAATTTCGCTTAAGTTTACCAGCTAACTATTGAATTTCTCCTACCTTCCACATATCCCTCCACATATTCCACATATTCCTCAGCCTCTCTAACCGCTGGTGGCCCGGTTAGAGAGGCTGAGGAAGCACCCAATGGACAGACCCCCCCGATCATGGTCAATGGCGGGAAGGCCTATTAAGTCCGTGAAATTCTGGACTCTAGGTGTCAGGGTGGTAATCTACAGTACTTGGTGGACTGGGAGGGGTATGGACCAAAGAAAAGGTCTTGGGTAAATGCAGGTGATATTCTGAATTCCACGCTGACCGAGGAATTCCACCGGAATCATCCGGAAAGGTTGCTCCCTTGCCCCTGTGGTAGAACCCGGCGCCATTTGCCTTCTTGTGTCAGGACCCGCTCACACAGGGGGGCGCTCTGTAACGGTGAAGGTTCCAGCTGCATCTCCACCGCGCCAACAGAGGGAGCCCTCACCTGAATACTGACCGGAACTCTACGCGGACTACGTTTTCCATGATGCATCTACCTGGAGCCTGATTACTTTACTTTCTTTGTCACCTGACCCATATCACCATCCTCTATATAAACCGGACATTTACATTCAATCTTTGTGGAATCTTAATTTGCCTTTAGCATCAATTCTGAGCATTTTCCCTGTTTATTCATTGTTGTCTTTTTGTGTATGATCTAAATTGTTTACGCTATTGATTGTTTGCTGCCTGCCTTGACCTACACCTGTTTAATAACTACTTTTTGTTTTGCCTTCGCTATGTGTGTTTGCTGATACTGATTGTGCGTGTTGACCATTCTAATAAATTATACTGCAAATGGATCCGACTCAGATCCAACTCTTCATTACATAAGGCACTGAAGGCACTGACTGCTTTCACATAGTCAATTCAGAACAGGACACCTGATTGTCAAACCATTGGATGAACCTGGGTAAGCAAAAATGAGCCAGCAAGCAAGTAAGACAACCTCAAATGTCAGAATCAAATACATTGTGTAAGTAGTTAAGTGAGTATGTGTGTCTTACACAATCCTAGGCACACCTGCTCTCTCTGGGGTACACGGAGGGTGTAAAACTATGAGAGCCCAGTTCGAAAAACACAGTGTCTAGTTTCAAAGCTTCTTTACACTGTCTTAAATTAGGTTGGGTCTCCAGGGCCTAATAAAGTAAAGAATTAAGAGCGTGCAAACAAGAGAATGGGCCCTTATTGTGAGAGTTCATATAAGCATGCACCTGTGCTATATATAGTCCATGGCTGTATCTAAAAAGGTAGGTATCGAGCTGCTGTTGTTAAAATGGGTTTAACAACTAAATTTTCTGTCTTAAAATGCAGGAAAAAGACAACACATTAACCAGATATGGCAAATATGGCATGTTGAAGAAATTGAGATGCTCATACATTATCTGTTTAAAATATATGTATAAACAACTTTGGTATCATCACTCATTCAGTTTGTTACTGCACCAGCATCATGCAAGTATCTTGCATCTTAGTTTAGTTAATCTCTAATTCTATCAAACATAAGATAGAACAGAAAAGATACCTGCTGCAGTGACCCGTGGAATGATGAGAGCTTTTGCAGGTGCTCATTGTCTAATCCAAAAACAATTGTCAAAATTGGATGACTTTATTTACTTAGCTGTTTTAGCTGTCTTACTAAGCTGTTTTACAACTCACATACATATATGTTCTAAAAAATAGTATGTAATATAAATAAAACATCTATTATTGTTCTATACGTCTTTAAACACGTGACGTCATCAGCCTGCGCCGACACGCTGAAGCCGCTCTTGTGGAGTTGGACGGAAACTTTAGGCTTCTAAATCATTTTAATACCTGGTGAGTGGCTTATTATTTAGAAAACACATGTATGTTTTATAGTCTCCCTGGTTAATGTAGGGAAATATCATTGAAGAGTTGTGCAGTTAACCGTAGATTGTTGGAGCTAGCGCTAGTGATCATAAACAAATTTTAGGTACTTTTATACGTATGTGCAGTAAATCATTAAATATGTTAGTTGCACAAAAATGAATTTCTAATCTAAAAGTTATTTTTAAACATCTTATATTGCTTATAGTTACTGTTACTACTGTAAATCCTTCAACTTAAGGCGCTTTCAGAATGTATTTTTTTAAAGTAGTTTAATTGTAGCAATTACTTATCTAACATAGGTTGCCATTGAAAATCTTTACAAAAAAAGAATGAATTGTGTTCGTTTGTCTTTCAGATTTCAGAATGGATTCTCTGTATGGATCTGTAGCTTTAGGTATACTGACAGGCGTTGGCTGTGGGCTTTGTCTTGGGTGGCAACTCCGTGGCCGGTTTGGCAAAGCATCACGCACTATGCTGGCTGCTTCAGAAAACAGCAACACCGCCGGCACTGACACCAATGTGATGGGCGACAGTGGAGAATTCAAAATGATCCTTGTGGTCCGAACAGATCTGAAGATGGGCAAAGGAAAAGTGGCTGCCCAGTGCTCTCACGCTGCTGTGTCGGCTTACAAGCAGGTCCACCGTAGAAACCCAGAGCTCTTGAAAGAGTGGGAGTACTGCGGGCAGCCCAAAATAGTGGTCAAAGCCCCAGATGAGGACTGCTTGTTGGAGTTGCTCACCCATGCCAAAGAGGTTGGGCTTCCGGTTAGTTTAATCCAAGATGCTGGAAGAACCCAAATTGCACCTGGTTCTCTTACGGTTCTTGGTGTGGGACCTGGGCCATTAGATCTTATTGATCAGGTTACGGGACACTTAAAACTATATTGAGTGGTTACACTGAATGAAACATCTATTGGACTATATTGCCAAGATGGGGCTAAATGTATCATTCAGACAGACCATTTTGACCAGTCCTAGACATAGTTTTTTATACAATAAAGGCAATTCATAGAGATTAAGAACAGGAATTAAAGGGTTAAAACAACACAAGATGATTCATAATTTGACCATTTATTTTCATTCAACAGTGCACCCATTCCTTCATTGAATATATGAGTACATTTGTTTTATCATTATAAGTCTATGTACAGTAATGGGCTATTTGGTTGAAGTTATTCAGTAATCTCTGTTCTACAGTATCTGAAACACTCCCTCATATCCAGTGAAATAAACATGTGTTACTTAAACCATGATGAGGACCATAGATGTGTTGTTCCTGCTTTTACTGGAAAGCAACTTGAACTAATATAATCACTTTACTGACCATAAACTTTAGTCAGACTGCCTTCTTATAATGTCAATGTTGCGTATTTGCATGTGTGATGGCTTGAACACAAGCCATAAAACTCAAAGACTGTCCACTGATTTTATATATATAAAGAATACATGGCACATAAAGCGGATTTTACAACGTATCATTCTTGACAAAGAAGCAGCCTTTATTTATTTGGTAATCCATGGAAAAACTACAATAAATCACTACAATAAATGTGTATAATTAATCTGAACTCAGTCACATCTGAGTATAGGACACAGGGAGTTAGTTTAAATCTTTTTAAGTCAAATTACCATTTATGATTTATCTTTACAAATAAAGGATAAAATGGGTTTAGGAATCAGGCATGACTGGCAGGATAAACTGGCGTTCTATTCTCACTTCGGTGTCATATAGTGACCTAAACATCACAACAATGAGCATAAACACACATACACACACTGCAGCACAGAGAGGTACGGTTAGTAAAATACACACAGTTGTGTATAGCCACATAATATTTTAATCATTCCTCCTCAAATGGGTGGCCCCACACAATGAGCATGGGTTAACGCACAACAAAAGTTTGTTTTTGTATGGAAAAGACGATGTTAATTGCAGAACCTGCATAGGTCGGGGAGACCCGCTTTTTGACTATGCAAAATACAAGGTTTAATACAGGTTAAAATAATCTCTTACACCGTTTCAGATTCTTATACACTGAGCGCTATACAACCCCAGTGTATTTACTGGTATTAAGTAGTGTTTTTGTGGAGGTGATTTTCCTTTATTTTATTTTCAGGAATATACAATAGTTATATGCAGACAAACGGAACAAAGCTGCTAACACACATCGAAATGAAGTGATACATTAGAAGTTTTCTTGCTAGAGTGCAAATCAGATATTTGTCATTTTAGTTAAGCTGACTTGCTTCTCCCACAAGTCTTGTTGTACACACACGCACTATTTCCCTGACACTGACAGATACAAATGACAGAAAATTAAATCTTGTAGATTTTTGGAATGCGAAAAAATAATCCTGGATGAAATTTGACAATAGAAATAAAGTCCTTCATGATGGTATTAAGAAAACAATAAACAGGAGAAATCATTTTAAAAAAGGAAAGTAAAAGAATAATAGTTGCTCAAATCCCCTGTTGTGAGTAAAAAATGGTAGAGTCGGACTGAGGGAGAAATAGACTGGGATGCTGGTCGGAACCCAGCAGCAGCAGGGAGAGGGAGGTCCTTACATGCCATAACTGAAACCTGGCTGGGCCTGAGGAGGCTGGGTGTAGCCAGGTGCTGCTGCATACCCGTAGCCATAGGCCTGCTGTGGGGGAACGGCCACACTGGGACCTGCTGTGAGCATCAGCTGAGGTGTTCCTGAGACAAAAGGGATGTTGATCTTCAAATATATATTTTTACTAAATTGATATATGCCAATAACTTAATTACAAAACGCAAAGTAAGATTATTCAAAGATATTTCATCAATATGGCACTGAAATAACACTATAAGAAGTCTTATAAGTCAATGTAATGGTGCTTCAATTTCTAGTTGTTGAACGTAAGCCTACGGTCCACAAGAATCAGTGTCTGTCAAACTGTCTGAGGTTGAACTTTACATCCATTACATAATGCTGTTAATGTTTTACCATAAACGATGGGTTGAGTCTCTGTTGCCTGCTCCTCTTCTTTCCTTAAGGATTCAGAGGTCTCCAGCTTGTCCACCTGAGAAATAAAAATCAACATCTTTTACATACAAAACATCTCATATGTTGTGAAAGTTTTAATCCACATATATCAATCCACATTCATTGTAGAGTAGTAGGACGTCTTTACCTTGCTGAGGTATTCCCTTATGACCTGAATGAAATAAGGCATGGAAAAGTCCATGATGTTGTGCCTCCATGCTGTCTCCAGCACCACGTCAGGCCTGAGCAAGTCATAGCAGGTGAAGAGGCAGGCGGCGAAACACTCCTTCTTATCTTCCTGGAGGAACCACTGTAGAAGCTCCTCAGCCAGCTCTGTATCCTTTGATTCAGAGGCGTACTGCATTGCATCCTGGGTAAAAATAAAACCCAAGAGGAACCAAGGATTATTTAGATCAATCGTGCAATCATACCAATTCACACTACAAATATAGTGAGAGATGTTTCAGATGAGATCACCAACAGCTTACCTTGTAGAGCTTGTCTTTCTTGCACAGCTCCACGCTTTGCTTCCATCGGTTGTTGCCCTTGAAGAGGTAAGCTGCGATTCTCCTGAACTCGATCAGCTCGTGCTTCTCCAGGCGCTGGGCCAGCGAGATGTTATCGAAGTTATCATACGCATCTATAGACGTTCTGAGGGCCTGCGAGAAGGATGGCAAGAAGATGAAGATACAAAATGAGTAGAATGAACAAGCCTTAAAGCTAATTTTGCAATGTCAAATCCTCTGTTCAGTGTTTCAAAGCATCTGGTACAGCTGGCCATCAATTGACAATGTGGACGTCTAACCTGATAGTCTTCCTCTGAGATGAAGAGGTTGTTTAGTGCTTCGTTGACAGACTTGTTATTGTGGTTTTGTACTGACCGCAGGTAAGGCTTGACGAGAGGAAGCTGCTTCACCTGGAGGACAGAAAAACACTTCTGAGAGATTCTTTCCGGATTTCAAAGCGTTTTGAAGTCAGAAGTTCAATTACTGCCTGAAAGCTGCAGTCAAAGGTTCACCACATGGACATTGTTCCTGTTTGCTTCCTTTACCTTGCTGAAGAAGCTGACGGCCCTTGAGTGATCCAGTCTTGGGGAAAGTACAATAAGTAGGTCATTCAGTAACAAGGGCTTGAACTCCAGATAAAACTGGATTGCTTTGTAGTACAGCTCCACATTGGCCACCTAAACACGACGAGACACATGATAACTGTAATTTAATCAGAATTTCCTGGAGATTTGAAAAGCACAGCTGAGATTGAAATCTGACCACACACAAGCTGGATCGCCAGTGGATTTCACAAAGTATCTGTATACTAGCTAAACCACCACAACAGCTGTAGCTGTTGCTGTACATGTTACTGTGTTTTGAAAAGCAGTTAAGCTTTACCTTTGTGATAATGTCCTTGAACTGTCCTTCTTTCCAAGCATCTGTGGGATGACTCATCATGGTGATGATGGCGTTGTCAAATTCTTCATACTTGTCGTAGAGGAACACAAGCTCCGCCCACAGGTGAGCCTGCTCTGCTGCCCTAAGCACCTGTTTAAAAGCAAATATGAGAAAGACAGAGAGACAGAGAGGAGAAAAAAAGAGAAAAAGAGGGTGAGGAGAGTAGACAGACGTTGTAACATCTGTACATCAGATATGGTGTTACTGAGATGGTCCCTTTGGAGAATATCTGATTACACGCCAAACTAAATTTCATCTCTTTTCACCAAAACAATAAGAAAAGTGGTTTAACAGCATACAAGGGCCATGCAGATAAAACGCATGAAAAAGGAAGTTACAAGCTTAATGATCTTAAAATAAAAATGTCTTCTGCAGATGCACAGTTGATAAAAGGGAAGTACTATACACAGACATCTGAAACAACAAATGATCTTCAGTGAAGCATAAAGGACTGTATTGTTGTTTACCTTTGGAATGTTGACTCTGGACCAGAAGAGTTCCAGGTGCTCTCGCATCTTCTGGGGTTTGAATTTGGAGTAAAGGATAGCCAGCTCTGTGAACATGCCCATGTGAGCACGCTCCAACCCCAACGCTGCCTCCAACATGGTGATCAGCTCCTCGAAGTAGCCACGGTCCTACACAATGCAAATTTGTGGACGTCATCTTGCTTGTTGCCTTTAAGGAACATCTGCTATTGCAAGAATTTTATTTTTTGAAGGTTCTGACTTGCCTGGTAGTAGTTGATGAGCTCCTCTAGTTCATCAGCATGGACCACGATGTGAAGGCCACACATCTGAGCCAATCTGAACTCCTTCCCATCCACACAAGCAAAGCACACCTACAAATACACCAAAGCTCAAGTGTGGTGCATTGAACTTGGAAGCTTAAAGGAACAGAGTACTTGAGACTAATTTGTGTTTGATTACATACAGTCTGATCTCACCTCTTTCCATGTGCGAGTACTGTTGGCCTTACGGGCTCCGTCTACAGCAGCCTGATACTCGCCCAGGTGGACCAGTGTGGAAGCCAAGCGTCCAAAGTTGGAGACATTATTGTACAACAGCTTGGCTGCCTCGTACATCTTCTCATCATAGCAGCGATCACCAACCTGTGATGGATAATAAACATTGTAAACTTCAATGCAAAGCTACTTTAGCTAAAAGCAAGACAATATAAGTTGTAAATCAGCTGCATCTTTCAATAATCTTTGTGCAGTTCAACAGCGAAGTACAACATATGCAATGTCATTTGTTCACTGTTGATTGTACCTGCTGGATGTGTGCGTTATTTGGTCCGTTTATGAACTCCTCCAGTTCAGCGAGACGATTGGTTTTAGCCAGAGCAAAGATCAGCTCGGTCTCAACATACGACTCTCTAGCCTTCTTTCTGGCCATCTGCAGGAACTTCACCAGGTCCTCCCAGTTTCCTGAGGTGAGGAACAGTTGTTCAATACAGAAATAGAGAGGAAATACCCAACCACCAAGTTTAGGACAGTTTTTTTATCTAAGACAGTAAACTGTTTTAACTATAATAGAATATTTTTTAAATAAATGTATCTTCTACATGAAATCGTACCACTCTGGTCAGCAGCCTGAACCACCTCCATGTAAGCTGAGGGGTCATCAGCTTTGATGTAGGAGTCAATGGCCTCCTTGACCARACCCTTCTGCAGCTGAGCCTTAGCCAGCTGACTCCACACGGCCGGCTCGTTACAGCGCTCCGCAAACTCATACGCCCGATCCAGATTACCAATGTGCTCAATCAGAACCTGAAGAGAAGTGTATAGGTCTTCAGTTCAACTCGATTAAACATTTTGTGGGAATCTGCTGTTCATTAAATCAAAACAAACCACTGGAAAGTAAAATATTCAGCACACCGTACAGCAGTGTAACTTTGTTAAACATTATGTACCTGAACCGCAGACGTGTTGACATCAAACTTTCTGAAGATGGCGAAGGCCTCCTCGAAGAGCTCGCTGCTGATGGCGATGTTGGCTATGTCCGGAGCGTCGTAGTTGTCCAGGCGGTTGATGTATTCCATGACGCGTGTACGGTCGGCTTTAATGGCTGTTAGGATGAGCAGGTTCTGTAGGTTTCTACAAA
>JAZGTJ010000548.1:87225-98506 GCA_036877575.1 Botia almorhae | reverse complement strand
TAGGCAATAAAACAGACAATGTAAATAAGACCTTCTTGGTTAAGAATGGTGTTAACTGGGGGGCTTTTTAACATGTTACTGCCTATTCCACTGTTTCCTTGAACCATCTTTAGGGTCCAGCATATTGCTCATTGTACTAGAGACAATGCTGAAAGACCTGATGGTCCTCATTACAGACCACCAATTTGTATAGCACCAATGGCATTCCGGCCCATCACACCTTGCAGTGCCAGGCAGCCATACTGTTTTCAATAGTCTTTGTATCAATTATGAGGCTTGCAAGATATGGGCTGTAAAACAGATTGCATATTTAAACAGCTGGGGATCAGCTCCTATTAAACAGACTGCCATCAGCACAGCCCCATTGTGCTTGTGTTTAGCAGATTTCCAAATGGTTGTAGGAGCAGAGAGGATATTTCATTAAATCCTGTTGTCATGGAGAAATTAAAATGTAATCTTAGTCAGTGCGATGCAAAATCATATATATATATATATATGTATGTGTGTGTGTACATGTATATATGTGTCAAACATCATACAAGCATATGACTCATCAGATTTAATACAATGACTTAATACAATGATTTAATTTTGATACTATCTTGACAATTAAAGGAAATTGTATAACATGCCAGTTAATTACAGTTAATTAAAGCTTTATAAAGTTTATTCAAAGATAGCACAGGAATGATTTTTACTGGGCTTATAAAGGTCCCTTACAGTTTTGTACATCTGTTCTTCTTTTTCTTTAAATAGTCTATGTGAAAATGATTTTAATTTGACCCTGTGCCTTCTCTGTGATTCAGCTCCTGTGAGAGTTCTGTCGTCTTATTTAATTAATAACTAATGGTGAATTGATAGGAAGTCTCAACTAATTTAGAGTCAGAATGACACCTTTTCTCAAAAATGTTGCATTTACATAATTACAAATTAAGTAATGAACACTACATATAAAGTCTCTAACAGGGCACAAAAAATATACAACATTTAGAAATATCTTACTACTAATGCTGTAAGGGCAATTAATTCATATACTAATAAATAAATGCTGTAAATACAACAGTTTAACTTCATGTTTATGGTTTAATAATCCAGTGATATTTTTAATGCAACAAAGATTTTTAATACAACAGAGTTGTATTACAAAGAGTACAACAAATTTTCCCAGAGTTCTTGATGTGCAGCAGGCAGAGACGACGGCAACCCGCAATCACTTTCATCAATTCCATTTTCCTATTTCATAATAACACAATCATAAATTTTCCTTGTTGTAATAATTTCGTTCATCAATTCTTCATCATGACTAATTTCAGCATCGCCTTTCACCATTAAAACATTGATTATCATTTCATCCACCCCCCGTAACCCCTACAGGAAGACAAACAGCTCATTCATATTTAAAGGCTTTTCAGAAGCGATTACTTAGCCAAGGGGATTTCCAAGTTAAACTGGTTAGATAATGGGATCATAGACTCATCTATATTCACACCGTACATCTCTAACATCAGAACACTGTTGCCATTTTCACAAAGCTGAAGCGTCAGAGTAAAGCTTTTCTACACATCTGCAGCTCATCAATGAATCAGTACAAGTTCTTCTTCAGAATCACTGTCTCCAATCATACAATACAATATCAATGAGATTCATAGGAGGGGTGGACTGATGTTTGGCATTCATCTTTAGTCAATCAAGTACTACTATAGGAGGTTAGAACAGTTTAACATGGAAAGCATTTGTAGGTTGATTTAAGTGGAACTTCGCAAAGATGTCACAGATGGAATTCAGCCCCCTCTGTTGAGATAGCACCCAATTCCTGTGACATTAATATTACTCTATTTTAACAGGTCTTAACTCGTCTATTTTAAGCAGGCAACAGGCGTGAGAAGCCTTGGTTGTACTGTGTTTAGCATCAATGAAGACCCAGTCAAACAGTCAAGCACTAGGGAGTAAGTTGGCTGCAGTTTTTCTCTTGGGCCCCATATTAATGAAACAGTGACAGATCAAAGCCAATTACAACCCACCTACAACAGATGCCTTTGATCTCAAGCTACCATAATGCAAAAGGGATGTCAACAGTACAGTTGCTTCTGTACCAGGCCAACACTAAACATTTTTCTGTAGTATCTCAAGTACCTATTCAATTCAGCAACAGAGAGCTGTCTAAATGATAGACAAGTCGAATACTTCCTGTTAAAATTTCATGCTTTTAATTAATCAAATGACAATATTGATGAGGAGAAAACCCCTCACTGCTCTTAATTTTTGTTTTTATTACCAATTATCTAAATAATTAGATACTCGATTAGGTAAATTAAATAAAACCCATGCTATGTTTACTTAATTGACACATAATTGAAAGCTACACTGTTGTTTAATTTGTTGGTATTTATATTAATACAATGTTTTTAAATAGTGTGTTCAAATAGTACATTCGTTTGTGCTGTGATGTTGATATTAACTGAGATTTCAATGAAAATCACATCACTGTTTAAGGGCTTTACATCTCTGGTACTCCAACAGGAACTTGCACAATGAGAACATCAGAAGATTATCTTCGGAGAGGAGGCCCAGCATAAAGCATAAAGCATAAAGGTTCATAAATACTCTAGCAACAAGCGGTGCTGTTCCTGCTTTTCTTAAATTCAAAGCATCTCTTTCATTTATCATTTCTTTTTGATTTGCAACAATGGAAACTCATTTATTGTGTTGGACCATGCTGAAAAGCCGGCAGCACACAGTAAGTAGAGGTTACAACTGCTTTTAAAGAGAACTGAGAGTGTGTCATGCACCAAACACTGTATGATGAAGTCAAAGCAAGAGCACTAATGCATCAGCAATCAGCCTAGAGGGGCTTTGCATGTGCCATGACTAAAGGTTACAAAACACGCCCGGTCTGTGCTATAAACTGTATAACCTTTCAAAATAACACAACAGAGTGAGGCGGCAGGCGAATGGCTTCAAATCGGCTTTAATTCACAGATTTGTATTGCATTATAATACGCTCTGCTCTCAACTCTCTCTGTACTACAAATGACGGTCTTCGGGTGAATGGGTTCTGGTACATTAACAGAGTGAAAGCAATCATGCTTTCCTGGATAACCTATTCAGATGCTATCTTGTGCTGATGTTGTACCTACCAAAGAATTCTTGTCGCACATCCATTCTGCAGAGCTCAGTAACATAGCACCTTCTGTAATTGGCATGTAAACTGCCAGAAAATTACACAGTTTGTGAAGGACCGAGCAACATCACTTAGATATTGCATATAAGACCTTGAGGATTATGCAACATGAAAAAGAAAATAAGAGCATGTACTTCAAGATTTTTCATATGACAAATGCTGAAAGATCAAACACTCTGTTATATGCATAAAACAACACTAGAAAAATAATATATGGTTGATGCAGCCTTAAAACCTATTTAATATGGTGACTACTCAGACATTTGTATGTTCATTTAGCAATGTCTCAGGCCGCATACATCTCAATACAGACAAGCACAGGCCTTTAATTCGCAGGATCAGACATGTATTGTAAATGTCTGGCCACCATGTGATGACTCATTAGTTGTTCATTAGGCCAACCTACCCACCTGACATCAAAGCTGCTACTTTATTGGAAGAGAAATCAAGGGTCTGAATAAGCAGAGCTTCCATTAGTGCATTGCCTGAATTCAGCTTGTTCTGGGCAGACCAGCTTTGTTGTCCTGCAGTGACCTGAATAGGCAATGAGGGGCTCAGACTAAGGCCACGAGCTTCGCAAAAGATGTGGACCTAATTTGTAATCTACAAGCTGCTCGCAGAAGCAAAAGCCTGCCCATTTTTCATAAAAACATGCATGTTGACGTCTTCTTACAGCCTACTGCTGTGAGACACAAATAAAAATGAATGGCCTCTAAGACTACTTAGAAAAGATTTACTTGTGACATTTTACCCCCAAAAAGCTTTTTCTAGGGAAAAAGACAGACAAGGCAAATTAAAAAGGAAGTTGAAAGGTCCCTTATCTGGCAGCTAAGACTTGGCACAGACCAAGGACTTGGAAGTTCAGAAGCCATGTCAGGCAGACGCCAATAGGTGCCAGGGGACCTGAGAATATATTTCTGCCTGGCTGGTATTCAGCCTGCATCAGCACTGGGTACTCTGATGCATGGACCAATAAGATGGAACTGTGACCTGAATTAATTGGCCGAAAGAACTGATCACCAAGGTTACTGCAGGAAATCAAATAGAGAAATGCCACAGGAAGTGTTTTGCTCAGAACACATTCCCACAGGTCATTCTAGATGCCATAGTGATATTAATGACAGTGTTCTGGACCAGCATGTGAAATATTTATTATTCTATTCAAAGCGCACCTTTGCTATTATGGGGGCAATTATTTGAAAAACTGCTCAAGGTGGTCTCAACAGTCCACGACTACTAAATAATGCCTTTTAAATAGTTTATCTTATCTTAGTTCCTTGATCTTTGGATTTAAACTTTTTTTAATTTTGACAATGCCATATAATCCTCTTTGATACAAGACCTAAAGCAACAGTATGCCCCAAAATGAACACTTATCATCACTCCTACGTTCCTCAAACCCCACTTTATTTCCTTAGTTTTAGTTAGCTGTTCCTGTAGCTCAGCTGGTAGAGCATTGCGTTAACGACGCAAAGGTTGTGGGTTCGATTCCCAGGGGAGCACACATACTGATAAAATGTATAACTTGAATGTACTGTAGTTCTGCCTAAGGCATAAATGTAAATTAAACGCAAATAGAAATCTTGGTAGGTGTCCACCAAAATTATGGCCACCCAAAATCTTTAGCCATAACTACTGTAAGAAACAAATAACCAAAAAAATCTAACAGAAACATTAACATAGACAGACAGTAGCATTTGTGAAATCATCAAAATATAATTTTGTGTAAAACTGGCTGATGATTAATACCATTGATGGAAAAGAGGCTGTGCTTACAGATATTTGACGTGTATCTTTTCGGCATGTGTCTTTTCTCTTGTTTACGCAGAGAAACAAGACCATTTAGCGCAACATCTCATAAGATACATGACAGGAGAAACTGTTTCTTTCTTGAGAAGGCCAAAAAACTGCTGTTACTAAACCTAATTTAATTAAATCTGCCACCTCTTTTTTAGAAATAAAAAACATTTTGTCCTTGTTTTTACAACTTTGTTCTTGTAAGGTACAGATATGCTTAAAATAAAGTCTGTTTTCTGTCAGTTCTTTTAAAATAGTTTGTCAAGAAAGGAACATCTCCGCAAAAGATGTTCGGATTGTTTAGTCAGTATTATATTAAAATTAGCATAAATATGCATATTATAATTTTAGGTTTTCAGCATAGTTATGTGCTTTTTATATTAAGTTTTCTGAAGCTATTCAACTCGGTGTAAAGTAATTTCTCACTGATCTTGCTGTCTGCATAGCTTTAAAATTTAATTTAAAACAAAGCTATTCATTTAAGCTTTCAAAATTATCCCACTAACAAGCAATTAATGAGAACAGGAACCAGGAACTAAAATTTGCCAACAGATTGACAAGAATTAGATTTGTAAGTGCTATTAAGTGATGCTGAAAACACTGATGCCATTTTGAAGCTAAAAGTGTCACTTAAAGATCAGATCAGATTTTTTGCTGTTTTGCTGCTTATTGGGAGTAGTTTCTGAAGTACAAGAGTCACATCCCTGGGTAGGCCTTTCACATACTACAGACAGCACACACACTGTTTGTCAAAGACTTTAGCTTATGGTCAATAGACTCAACACTAAAAGTCCCTCTTCTTAATGAAGAAGCTGTCATTCATCTACTAAACTACCACCCAAAAAACGACTTCCAATCAGTGACATGTATTAAAGTCAGCTTGCAATAAACTTAAACAGAACACAAAGCAGCCTGGATGCTATGTTTATGTAGCTTGCGAAACCCATTTACAATATTTCTCCCAGCCTTGTTTTATCATTTCGACAAATAATGATGCAAAAGAGAATGATTCATCACTGAATATCTCTAAACATGACTGCATGTCTACCATCTGCATCTCATCCTGTGCTAGGCTGTCATCAGATATAAAACTGTGACTTTAAATGTTCGTTCCAACACAGAGGCTGCTTAAGGCACTCTCCTACTTCCTTTAGGAAGACGAACATCTTGCAGTTCTGCGAGAATAAACACAAGCCACATCGGCAGGTTAATGAGACATGTGGAGTATCTGAACATGGGATCACACAGAGTTTTTAGCTGACAACGGCAGCAGACGCCGAGACACTCCTATCAACAGAGGTAGCTCTGTAATTAAACCAGCGTTCTCTTCAAAATGAGAGATGCATGGCACGCCGCGTAATTATACATTGAGCGCTGCCACCTGGGAATTCCTTGATAAGCAACCCCATTTCCCCTCATTTTATTCTGAATTTAGGGTGCATTCAATGCGTTTGATGAGAGAGAAATTGCATGTAAGGTCATGTGATTGGAATAACCTAGAGTTGTTGTGTCAATGGACCGAGTTACATATATATTTGTCCCACACTCTGTATTTGCACACCGTGATGGATTGTGGGTGGGAGGTGGATTGGCCATGCACTGAGGTAAGACTTTGCACTTCACAGATGCGCTTAATTCGATTTCGTCTTAACGCAGGAGATAGCACCATCTTTGGCCTTTCAAGAAACAGTGTTAACAGTTTCATAACATGCTAGCCTAATCTGTTTAAGAACTGACACCACATGACACTAAAACATTTAGTGTGATTAAATGATGCCCTTGCAAAACGTAGCGCTCAACATCTCTCTACGACATCAGGCTGAGAGATCATCGTTCTCGATGACACTTATATGCCTTACCTATTGAGCTAACAGGCTAATTTAATGGAGCTGGCCAGAGCCTCAGAGACAATCACACAGCATTTGTGAAATGCTAATCACATCATAAACCTTGATATCATTCATGATTTTGATCGTACAATTTATGCATAACCTTTGAAGGAAAGTGTTATTAATATTTCTTCATTATGTCTTTTTCTGATAGCTTGCGTAGCATCAGGCAATTGGGGCTAGAAAAGTGCAAGAAAATGTAGTAATAAAAATATTGCATTATATAAAGTATTCTATATTATGATATTTTAATTGCAGGAGGCAGTTACAGAATTATTCTAAAAGCTCACTAATGTATTAACTGTATTGCATTGCATAGCCTATTTTTTACATTAATTTCTGTTATTGTAGCTTTGACAACCATTTGAATGTGTAAATTATATTTTGATAATGTATCGGCAACAAATGTCTATGTCTAACAAAAGATCTATGTCACCAGCTCGAGTAAACATTGTTTCAATTGAGCAGTGCACAGTTGTGGCTGTTCTGCTTTATTGGCATCACAGGTCAAACTCTTATGGTCTCTGACTGTCTGCTGGTGTATGTGATTTTCACAATAGCTTCAATTTTGCCACAAGGCTTGAAGTCTGAGTTTTGGGCACTCTAACCTCTGGATGTTTCCTCCAAGGTGCAGTGATGCTCCAGAGCTGGTCAGGTCAAGCACTTTTCAAGAACAGAGCACATCATCTGACAAGACTATTGTGTCCCACTAGGCCTCTAAAAGGTAGAACTTCAAACTACACCAATTACTGCAAAGTATTCTTCTTTTGTAAGAACTCTGTGTGACTCTGTTGCATCAAATGTAGCAACAGATGCAATATGTTGTGGGGAAGATGGTATTTATCATTCGCCAATTACTCATGTTAGTGGTCAGCAATTAGAAATACGACACAGAGGTTAAAAGCTGCCAGTCTGCAACCAAGCAATGCTTTGACCACACTTAACATGCAATTGTCACAAATAATAAAACAAACTTTCATAATTTTCCCAAATGATGAAAAATTTTCCCCAAATTTTTACCCAGTTTTACAAAAACTCAAAATTAAAGACTAATAACCAATGTCCTTCTTCAACAAAGTTAAAGAGATTGTCACAAGTTATATGGACTATTGGAAGATAATATTTTTAGGCAACTAAATGCATAAATGTTGCTATTACACTGCTTACACACTATAGTACAATATCACTGTCATTATGTTAAACAGGTTATGTTATGCTACAGGCATCAACTACAATGTAGTTGTGTTATAGGATGAGAATAATGTTATAGGAATAATGTTATAGGAATGGTGTGCTACTTTGTGCTTGTAGTTTGTGACTCCATTGTTGTTACTATTGTCATTGGCCGACCACACATTGCCATCCCTAGACATTACAGCCTTGTTCAACTGAGTTTATTTAGACAAGCTGTTCTCCTGTCTGCTCCCTCATTTGTAAGGCACTTCTTTGTTTTCTTCCTGAGCTCTGTGAGATCTCTGGCAAGCCAGCTTATTAATGTTGAATCTGATGACTGCTTTCTCAGGCAGACAGCTTCCCTCACACAATAAGGTATACAAGGTGACAGTGTCAGTACATACAGCATATACTACTAAAGGTTTCCCAGAGTACAAGCAGTCTGAATGGGCACCTATTGCATATTTTGTACACCGCCCACCTGCATTTCTTAGAATCCTGACCTGCTTTAGGCATTTCCTGTAGGTTGTTATCTCATTTACCTTAATGGTAACCTCAGTATGCCTTTTAAAAGATGTCTACAACGAAGTGAGATTACTCCAAGATGTCTTTCTTACAATTACCCATGAGAAAACAATTCTAAAAGTGACAATTTCCAGGTTTTAGATTTGCTCAGCTTGTGCACACAGGGAGAGTAACGGGGGCAGTGGATGATTGCACATTCTAGCTCTGGAGAGCAGTGACAGAAAATATTGGCTATATTTTCTGCACCAGATGTTGTTCATAAGACAACACTTCTTGGCTTCTTTTGTTTTCTCACCAAACAATAGGTTGTAATCTGC
The DNA here is from genome assembly GCA_036877575.1 of Botia almorhae. NCBI lineage: Eukaryota > Metazoa > Chordata > Actinopteri > Cypriniformes > Botiidae > Botia > Botia almorhae. The sequence goes on along the minus strand of JAZGTJ010000548.1, from coordinate 89,624 downwards.
ACAAGAGAAATTTCACCAACTAACTTGTACAGAATAGATTCATTTTATTCATGATATGGTGGAACAGAACAGATATCTGTACATAAACCTGGACTAATTTTAATGTATTGTGTCAAGTCAAGCTCTTATTAATTAGTTTAAAGACCTGTGCTATGTATTTGTACCTTTAAATGATTTAAGCTACAATTCAAACTCTTCAAAAGTTTTCCAGACAATATTAAAAACGGATAAGGACGTGCTTTAGGTCATTTGGTAGCCCAATCAATCATGATTTTCCAGAAACATTAGAGAGAAACATAAGTATTTTCACCCAAAAACATGCATATATTAGTATTCTGAGCACTGCCTTTGAAAAAAATAGAATTTGTCATTACGTTCACACCTTTGCACATGGCCTTTGAAGGATGAGATCTGGAAAAAAAGTGAAAATATGCTGCAGTGCCTCACTGTAGATGATTTCACTCTTGGTTGCATTTACACTGGCCATTGTTGACCTTTCATTGGAGCGTTCAACCACATGTGACTTTTCTAATGAGAATCAGACAGACAGAACCACTCTGCTCTGTTTCCTTTTTATGTTCCTATTTTCACCTTGTGTGACTTCAGTCATATACCAACAATTTATCTGGTGACACTGATCTTATATAACCTGTATAAGGAAGGAAGTTGAACTTCAGCCTGAATGGCTTCATCAAAGCCAAAGGTTTGCCTGAAGTCTCACACAAAAAACAATTGGATAAAAGAGACTGTCCGGTGCAGATGAAACATGATGTCATCTCCTGTCAGAGAATGCCCTGTCTGTAACTGAAAACTCATGATGGTGACCAATGCAGGGCCATCAGAGCTTTAAGGTCAAAGCACACTTTGGCCTATAACATTTTTAAATGCCAATGATAAGTTGTGCTAAACAACTTAAAGCAAGTTTGACCTTCAATGACCAAAAGACATTAGGTAACTTTTGTTTAAGTTGCTTTTTTTTTAAATAAAACATTTTTATAGTCATTTTTTTTAAACAAATACAACAGAGTACATTTCCTTTTTTTAGGACCAAAATTTCATATTGCAGGAACAATGCCTTCCATAACACGAATTTCTTCATCCATCAAAAAAGGCACTTAAACGATCAGACAAATAAAAAACAATCCTTTGTTATGAGTCATTACATTTCAGGCCATTACGGCTACAGTGAAGAACATGTTCTCTTACCCAGAGTCAATCAAGAACATATAAAGTGACAAAGGACAACCTAAAGATTTAAGGGCACTTATAAACAAGCCACAAGCAGTGAATGGTCAGAGTTGAGTAAAATCTCATCTGCACTCAGTTCACTAGTCATAGCTTTGCACTGTGAATTCATTTCAAGGACAAACATATTCCAAATAATTTATCTCCCAAAAAGCCATCAGTCAGGCTCTAGCTCAAACAACTAAAATTTGTCTTTCACAACACAAAGAGCTAAGAAAAGAGGACTTATTATGACTATAGATTGTGAAGCAGTCTTTGAGAGTGCCAATTTCTCAATAAAGACTGAATGAAGATTGCTCCCGATTGTAGAACTCTAATGCAATGCTCCCCTTGCAGGGACAATCAAATCTTTACCAGAATTAATCTAAAAAAAACTGGCAAGACATTTTGGACAAATGCTGGTGTGTTTTTGCATGCACCATCTGTGTTCAAGTCACTCGTGATCTTCCTTTATTTGCGCTAATCGTCCTTAGCATTTTGTAATTATTACCTCTTACATGTTCAGCGAGGATCTTCCAAGCATACAACCTTTGAGCAAAGCGATGACTCTTTTGTCAGCTGTGAAGTCATGATCTTAGAAACTAAATGAAAATGGCTTAGCAGCAAATTTGGTTTAGTCATCAATGTGGCTCACTAAACAAGAACCGACATCCTTCTGTAATTGATGCATTTCGTTTTTCAATCGCTCTTCCAGGCGGCCTTGGTATCTATTTTTAATTGATCACTCCCATCCCAAGAGAGTTGTCCATTAATCATTTGATGGATCTGACAACAGATATGGCAGATATCCAGCTGGAATGGAACGCTGCTTTAGAACACAGTTATTCTTTGCTAAAGTTGGTTTGCAGCATTTAAAGCAGGACAGAACAAAAGAACACTGCCCATCAAATCAATCTTCACAGTTCTCTGCTCTTTTAATTTCTGATGAGTTCAGAGGAATAGGATGAAAGGCTGATCTACTTTTCCCAACCCCTACAACAGAATGAATAACTAAAAGCAAGACTTTTAACTAAATATAGGTCAATTGATAATTAAAATAACTCATTTAAAATAACTCATTTGAAACTTGAGCGCATATATATTAGAACATACTAAACATTCTGCAGAATTCACAAAAATAAAAAAGAGATCATAAAAGTTGCATTTAGTTTATT
>JAZGTJ010000548.1:0-87169 GCA_036877575.1 Botia almorhae | reverse complement strand
ACCCCCCCACTCCACACGCACCATAAGAAACTGTGGAAAACCTCAAAACACTGTACTCTCTCTATATGCACCAGACACTTTCTTATTAACATGCTGTTACAAGGACTCAATCCGATTACACTAATGTTTACTGTGATTGCGCTACGCATTATATTGCACTACTTGTTTACAAACCTCTAATACCTTGCACAAATATCTTGCACAACACTGTACAGCTTTACAATTTACATGTATAGTTGTATAGTATAGTTGTAAAGTATAGTTAGATTACCACTTCTGGCTATGTTATGTATTGGTTTGTACAGGTTTAAAAAAGAAATCATTGCTCTTACGTTTATTGTATTGCTCTTAAGTATATTGTTTATAGTTTATTGTTATAGTTTATTGTTTAGGCTTATATTTATGTAGCACCATGGTCCTGTGAGACACGACATTTCGTTCCACTGTATGTCCACACATGTAGCGGAATGACAATAAAGCTCTGCTTCTACTACTACATTAAGTTATTACACATAACAGATGTTTACATATATTTGACAAGAAAAAATATTCTGTGAAATATGTAAATATCATAGTTATCATATCAATAGTTTTTTAAGGACAATAGACTATTTACATATCTCCCAGAAGGCAAAATAACAACAATTTCATCCAGATCATCCTGTTCAAAAGTTTACATCCCTTTAGCCCCATATATATTTTTTTATGAAACTGGAAGGAAATATATACATTTATAAGCACAATTGTACATAATGTAAAACATGTAAATTGTGCAAGTTTTTTAATCACACTTGTTGGTATACAAACAATGCAATGCGCAGCATTGTTACACAGCACACACAGATGCTGGGTAAACAGGGTTTCTTAGAAGTCAGCATACGTAGTCATTTCACTAGGTTTTTAAACAGAGTTTATTTCCTTAAAAAAAACGGTTTTCAATCTCTCCCAAATCTACCTCCTCAGAGTTGACAAAATTTTCCCAAAATATTTTCAGAACCGCGTGGGATGAAATTAGATAACTTGAACCATGCACCAATGCAGACAATAGACTAGGTCATTCATTATTTTCAGAATACCATCAGTTCATTCTAACTTACATTTTTGCTCTCTCCAAGAACGCTGCAAGATATAATAAAAGAATATGCTGATTACGGGGTTGGGGTGAAAATTGGCTTTGTTCACAAGCTTTGGTAACTGGTTGGTAAGGTAACCCGGGTCAGCGGGGGAGTTAGTGGTGTGTTTGTGGGGTCAGAGCAAAGAGCAGAAGGTCAGACTTGTTCCACAGAGGATTAAAATGGATAAACAGAAAGCATTAGCACTCGTTTATGGTCTAGTCTCTCAAGGGCCTCCCTCTTTTGAGGATCTCTGCTCTTAGTTCCTAAGCTTGCTGGAGGTCGGGCCTAAAGAAGATAAGGGCAGTGGGGTCAAAGGAAAGGTCACACAACTTTCTAAAGCCTGGCTTCTTTGAAAACCCCCCCTTTCTGAGGGAGCAGGGCAACTGTTGCCATGCCACCGCAACTCAGAATATTAAAGCTACTTATCCTGATGTCCCGCGAACACGCTGACAGCTTGGAGGGTTTCTGATGCATGCTTGATACGCTAATCACACCCTCTCCCCAGGACCACCTCCTCTCCCTCGCTTACGTCCTCTCACATCTTTTTGTGCACACAAACACACACGAGTTTACTTTTGAAAACCGAGCAATATGTCTGTGTTTACAATGTTTATTTTATTGCATGGCTGTGAGGGACAGCTCTGTGTCCGAGGCTGTGCTCCCATCACACACCTCCCTGTGCGTGTCCATCTGTGGCCTGCACTGTGCCGCTGAATGTGTGTGGAGCAAGAGGGCATGTAACCGAGCTTAATGACATCCGTGAGGAGACAGATAATGCCAGAGACCTTGATTTAAGGGTATTCGAAAGTCCAATGAATATTTAATGGGCACAACGTGTACCTCAAGAACCTCTGAACAGCGCATACATTAATTTAATGCAATTTGCGTATTTCAAAGGAATTTTGATTATCAGTTTGACCAAAAGTTATCAGCCGAACGACACTCGCAAAGCGTTTGCCATTTATTCCACAGTACAATGACTGTACTAGAATTATGCAAACTAAGATCAAATATAACTCTTGAAATAAATCAATGCATTGATTTAGTAGAGGACACTGGGGAGTAATTCTTTCTTTAATGTCTTGTCTGATTCTCTGATTCCCTTTATTTCTGCTAACGTTGCTAGGAAGAACCAGACTGAACTTGACTAACAGAGTATTAATAGGTGATATATCATCTGATATAAACATCTGACATTGGAAAATTAACCTTTAACACTTTGGTTATCTTCTTAATGGAAAGGAACGTGAGAGCTAGCAAAACAGTCTACCGTATGTTCGTCAGAGAAATCACAACACATCAGCTAACTTTAGCATAAACAGTACTTCCACCTATTATAATGCTGACATAACGCTGGGCTGATTCCTATGGTTAGAAGCAGTTCTTCAATTTGCTGTTTGTACGGCATGTCTCAATAGTCTGATCCTTGACATTTGTCTATACATTTGTCATTTCATGTACTTCTTATCAAGCTGTAAAGAGCCCTATCAAGGAAGCACTTAACAGCCTCAACTGACCTTTAAGTGACTCTCTTTGGTGCTAACTTACACTGGCCTACGGGCTTCATCAAGCACATTATTTGCTGGCGTTCTGAAATTCTAGGTTACCAGCGGCCCGAGCACAAAACGTTTTGATGCTTACTGTGCAACCAATGATGGATTGATGGATCAATTTAGAGCTCATTCTCATTTAAACTGAGAAGGAAAGCAAGGCTCTTATGAATCAATATGCTTTAATGATTAATAGAGGTGGAGTGGAGCCGCTTGGTTATTAATGTGTGCACTTTTTTCAGCCAGTGGCTGTTACATGCTATTACACTCCAGCCAGATTCAATAGTCTGGGAGATTACAGAAGCCTCTCATACTCTCTCCCCTCAAACAAACAGAAGATGGGTGAAGTGTATAAATAAGAGACATTTTACAGATACATTGCTCTCCTTTAGCAAATCAAATTCACTCTTAGAACTTAAAGAGACAGTTCACCCAAAAAGAAAAAAATGTCATTATTTACATTATTTTTCAATTTCCAAGACAAAAGGTATAATATTTGAGGCAATGTTTAAAAGGGGCTTGAATACAGAAAATATGAAAAGGGCATGAAAGTGAGTCATGTGTTTGTTCCATGGAAGAAAGTAACTTTTGGTATGGAAAAACAAATGACTGTCATATTAACGAGATTATGACAGACTTTTCATTTTTGAATAAACTATCAGTTTAACTGTCATTTTTGAATAAACTATCACTATACTACATACATTGAATTTGTACCATTAGTTTGTTTGATGCAAGGCATCTTAGCAAAAACTGTACACTAGATTCAATTTTTTTCCAGGCCCACACCTAAAAGAATGCTGTATAGACTGCTGGGCAACAGTCCACAGTGAAGTCTGCCTCAGCAAAGGCTCAGCAAAAGCATGCGTCAGGGGCTTAAAAGAGGCGCTCATGAGCAGCCTTCTGAAATGGCACCTAAAAATGACAAATGGGACACCCCACTGCAAGTGCACATCAAGTGCACCATTTGAGCCAGGGCCCTAGTGAGGTCATCGCTGAGCCTGCACAAGGGCTGTCACAGCAGAGGGAGTCGTGATGATCTGGCAGAGGTTCTAATGGACAGATGTATCTACCAAATGCACATTTGCCTTTATCATGCCAACATGAAAAGTACAGCCCACTGCATTGCATTGCATACGCTTTTGTCTGTTCCCATTAAATAAAGATGCTAGAGAGGTATTACCTCCAGTCTGAGTGCGGCTAGACCTATGTCTCCACTGTATATCCCTTGATTACAATCTGTCTGTCTGTAGGCTCAATATTGCATTGTTCCAAAGTGTCTGCCTTCACTGACATCAAAACGAATAACAGTCACTTGCTGGGCTGGCACTTAATCTTGCAGACAGATTGGAGGAAATGAAATTGTACTCTGTAACAAAAAAAGACCTTTGATCATAGAATTCACTGCCTCTTGCTTTATACAAAGCGCTTCTTTGTGTGATGGGAGCAAATTTCATACGCTTTCGGTTTCTCACCTTCCCCTGACATCCTCATTTGATGTTATCTTTTGTTTTGAGATGAAGGTATTGTATTGATTGTGTACATGCACAGAACATGGCCATATTTCCCCTCATGCATGTCTAATGTATTCAGAGTCATACTAATTAAATTACAATTAAATTAATAAACTAATTTAATGACAGTCACATCTAATTAATTTAGTTCAGAATTTCAGTTTAGGTATTGTATCTCTCTATATAGTTATCTTTTCTGTAGCTCAATTGGTAGAGCATTGCTCTAGCAATGCAAAAGTTGAGGATTCGATTTCCAGGGAATACATGTACTGCTAAATTGTGTATCTTGATTGTACTGTAAGTCGCTTTGGATTAAAGCATCTCCCAAATGGATAAATGTCAATATCTTTATAGTTCCTAGAAACAAACTATGATAACTTTGGAACTATCCTAGTAAATGTACAAAGTGACAAACCTCTGGGCTCTGTTCCAAATATTTAGATACATTATATTTTATGGTTGAATATGATGTCATAGCATTGTTTTTTATTGTCACAGTTAACACAAACGACTGCCACAACTTGCCACATTCCTTACCACACCTTAACGTTACCACACAAAGCGCAAAAACAGACAGTTCACACCTTGTGAAATTATCGCAACAACTGCTGGAAAATGGATATCTCACAGAATGAATATTTATTTTCAGAGGCATCTTTATACAAGAGATGAACCACTGTAAAAACTACTACCAAACCATCCGTGTCAGAGTGGTCTGTTTTTACAGGAACTTTTCACCTCTATTAAACATTATTCATTTTAAAATCCAGCAAGTTCTGCTGTTCTTTTCTGCAGTATCACGGAAGCTGCATCTTAACATACATTTCTATCTGCCTTGTTACCTTTCCTCTTTAGGGGGCACTGAGAAACACTGTGCATAGTGGTGCATCTCTCTGCCATTATATTTCCATTGAGTACCTGCTTCACAGTTGGTAATGACATTTGTATGGCTCCATTGCCTTTCAACCTCGTTGCCCCGATGATGGTTCTCATTATAACTCCATCTTCCTCTGTGTGCCTCTGAATCAAAACATAATGCAAATAAATCAGACACAGCCATCAATAACAGCTTAATATGCGCATCTTTATCTAATGAGTGTTTGACAGCTGAAAGGCCGGGGGCTCACGCAGCCAATTACGAGGCAAGCACTTTCAAATGCTCAGCTAAAGAGGTGAATCCTTAAACAGAATGAGGTGAGTGTGTCTGTCTGTCTACTAATGCGCGGTCAAGTTAAACGTTGACAGTTCTTTTGCTTTGTATTGAGCGAAGGGCATAAATTGTTAAAATAATCGTTGGATCCCGCATGCATTTATTCTCTGGTAAATGTGCCTTGTGCTAAACAGGACAAGTGGAGCAGTGGTTTGTGTGTGCTGCCAACCTTTTAACATAACACACAACAACCTATAGTAAATAGTGTAGGCTATTGCATTTAAGAAATTGGATTTCCCTGGAGGTGTCCTACAAAGTTTAGCTCCATCCATAATCACACACCTGAACCAGCTAATCAGAAATACTAGAAGTTTTATCAGTATTGAAGCTAAAGTGCAGGACACTGGATCTCCAGGAACAAGGTCTCCCATCCCTGTTCCAAGTGGTAGGATAATGTCAATACGCGCACACCTGCATTCTATATTAATGCAAATGAATTATGCTTAAAAAACCTATTACAGTGCAGGAAGAATCATTTGTTGTGATAATTATTATTACAAATAAATAAAATAATTTATTAAACATTGTTTTGTTTTATAAAGTGGCACAACACAATAAAAGCATCTGAGACCATGATGCAATACGTTATGTTGGATTGATTATACCACAAGTAAGGTTTTCACTTCAATTCACATCATGGGTAACAACACTCCTTGCCACACCCTAAAATTATAACAACACATGGTCTCTCATGGCATAGTGCTTTGATGTGCTGTGCGGTACTGAACTGTACACTGTTGCGCTGTACTGAATTTACTCTATTGTATAATGCATATTGTATTATATTGTACATCATGTTATGTTTAATGTTGAATTGGATTGTATACATCACCTTTAGCAATTCACTAAGGCAACTTCCTTGTAAGTGCAGTCTTGTTTGGCTAAATTACTAACACTGGATACTGGAAACATGAGGACATGAAACTAGTAAGGTGGATATATTCATTTACAGCAACTGTGTAATTCAATAACATATAAAGTGATGTAATGAGCCTAACGCTACCATTCTAAAGAGCAAGAACATGAAACTTGATACCCTGATGCCCTACATCATTTCTGAAACATATCAAATGGTTCCTTCCAGTGTTGCACGTGGTCCCACAATGTACTTCAGCAGGTACAGTAATTAGGGGATTTACCATACATCTGCACTGGGGGACGAATGACTGTCATTTGTTGTGATATTCATCAAGTAAATTACATAGTCTTTAGTTTTGTCAAGCTTCTTACATAGCTGGAGAAAAAAGCATGCCATAATCAAAGTCTGCTGATTGCACTGTACTTGTACACTGTACTTTATTGAGGAGCACAAATCTGACTATAAGGCCACAAAGTAATTACTATGTTTTTCTTAATGAGCGTGCAATTTACACTGCTTGATTGCAAGTAAATATAAAGTATTGTTTTTCTATAGTATTCCATAAACTGTTGGAAAAATCCCTTAAATGTGGATGATCAAAAGACAATCCTCTATATTTATTACTGTTTACTAATGAAGCCCTCTAAATAAACACCAGTGATCAAAGCAAATTGTTTATAGAGAAAACCCTTAGGAATGCTGTGAATTTAAAGAAGCGCTATGTAATTTGGTTATTATTTTCTGTACAGAAGCTACGATCTTTAATCTGATCAGTGGCCCTTAGACTAACAAACATCTAATGAAAAAGACAATGAGAATAAAAGTGAATGAAAATAAAAGAGAGAGAGAGAAGTTCTACTGTGTTGCTGATTTGTTGTAATAAAATTTAGTCTATGCATCAATGCCACATAAATGATTAAGTAAGCACCGCTGGCTCTCACGCTTTGACACATTTTATTAATTTTTATACTTATTATTGCAGAGACAGAGCCGGGAGCTCATGTCTGCTCATGCTCAGAGTGGCTGGGTGAGGCTTTGTTATTGAAGTCTGAGCCACAGAGACACAGGATGCTGAAAGAGTGCCCAAACGCAAGTGACGAGAAGCAGTCTGGCCCTACACACCCCCACCTGTTTACCCACACGCTCATTGACACCCACACATCTCTAAAGAGACAATCATAGCCACTAGCCCTGAACGGACACGTATGGCCATTTGTCTTTCTGTCACGGTCCGCTCCGGCACCATAGACGCAGACATGCCAATACTTCACCTTACCCTGACCTTCCCTTCCACACAACACAACAGGCAGAGATCCGGTCATGGAGTGCGCTCATGAATAAAGAACAAGTAAATTATGGCTGCACTCTATTTGATTTGCATTAAACTATCATCCGCAAAATAGCTCTCCCTTCATTCTCTCGAACCTCTTGCCGGCGAAAGCTGCCAGGCATGCGGTCGCATGGCCGCAGAGGGAATCTGAAAAAACTGATATATCGGGTTTGCGCCATCTCATTTGAAAGTCAAAACTGAGCTACGTTGCGACGCGGAATTCATAACAACATTTCAAAAGGTCTAAGTGTAGCAATTAATGGCAGCAATGCATGGAGATATATGTGCAGTATAAATATTTCTACACAGGCTTGATGTGTTTATTTTTCTCCAGCAGTGAGCTTCATGGCAGCTGTCACCTCACAGCTGTGTCAAACATTCCCCAGCCTCATCACCACATGTCCACTTTCACACACACGGCCCGGCCTCAAACACACTGCCAAACTCAGCTCCAAGTGTGATATTTAAAGGTCACATATTGTAAGAGTCACGGGGATGTTCACTCACTGCAATCGCATTAATTACTGTGCCACTGATCACCACGGGTCTGGATGGGGCACAACATTCCAATTAGCTGATTCCACATTCGTTTCCAAAAGTCTTTTCAATGGTGACTGAAAAACAGGGCTGGAGATCAGCCGATTTTTATATTTCTGCAGATCGGGGGGATTGTATCGATTTCTGGGTCACATTATAATTTTACAGTGTTTAGTTAACAGTTTTTCAAAAAACATATACAAAAAAATATAAACACATCTATTAGAAACATTCTTAGATCATTCAGAGTTTGGATTTTGGTCAAACACTTAGCATACAGTACTTTGATCTAATGCTAAAGTACTATAAGTTTTTTCACAGAGTTGTTTTAAATAATGGTCAATCACCTATCAAACCCAAAAAAATAAGGCAAAAATATTGATTCCTTGGAATGGGAATATCAATACAGTGTAATGGAGGCTAAATATTGCAGTACTTTAAAATATAAATGTATACCTATAGAAAACTCATAAAATAAAATAAATATTGTTTCTCTTATTGTTTCTCCAGCCCTAAACCACAGTCCTTTACTAAATTTAAAAATGCAGTTATGCTAAAACCCTATTAAATGAAAAATCCATAAAGTGACAGTGTAGCTCAGAGTTCAGTAAGTAAATATCTAATTAACTAACTGTAAGGCATTTCTGAACTGGCTATCAAACTCATCCTGCAGGCTGTGATGCATTCCTCTGACCTGATTAGATTGTGCAGGACTATAATGAGCTTCTTAATGCCCCACATACACGATACTTCCCTCCCCACCTCTAGCCCTGAGCCCTGCAATGGGGCAGCTTAACACAGAGCGCTTCAACATTTCTGCACGTCTGCAATCAGTCTGACAGCACATGGTTGATGAGGGTACGACTAACAACCTTCCTCTTGCTGATATTCAAAGGTTAATTTGTTTCCATTAATGATTAAAGGGTGTCCCATTACCTTAACACGGCTTCTAGATGTTTGGTAAATGTTAATTAAGAGAGCTAATTTGGAGTCCTGTTGGGGACATGAAGAAGGGAGATGGGGGGGAGAATTAGGAGCCCCTCTCTGTCAAATGAACAAAAGCGAATGTCTCTCTGGCCCCCCGTCCTGTGAACGCTATTGTCTGATATCAATCTATGAATCTTGCATGAGATCTGAATGACAATAGTTGAGTAAGTATCATTGTTTATGACTCTTAAAGCCCACTAGCTGGCATTGTCCTTATTCGCATTCGTTGTGCTAATGAGCCTCTGCATCTGCCTGATGTGGCCTCATTTAACCACAGCGCAATGCATGCAGAGATCCACAGTTTTGATGACGGAGACATTTCCATTTACCATCAACAGGTGGAATTCTATTCAAAGCACCGCACACTGTATCAATGCTCTGAACTGTATGACCATGCTAGCATCTGCAGTGTAGCAGGGAAGCTGTTGCCTGCATCACAACCCAGATTTTCCTTAAGGCAACACCAGACCATTTCTTTTTAAAACTTCAGGTGGAAAAATAGAGGCTATCCTCAAAAGACATTTGCATGTTTTTATCTGCACTGATACCAAAGAGAATTTTCTTTTTCAATCAGCACGTTTTACAACTGACTTGTAAAAGTAATTTAATCTAAATATCCCTGAGGCTAATGGGAACACTGTTCCCAATATGTAATAAATGCATTCGAAAATTTTTCCAAATCATGCTTTGTCGCAGTACAACAAATAGACATCCATGGTCAAGGCGTATGTTGATACAACAGTGTCAAAAGAAAGACAACAGCAAACGAAACGTAAAACACAACTACCATCTATAAGAAAACAAACAACAACAAAAGCAGCACAATAATGTGCTTATGTGAAAGAAAGCCATTTGAAGCTTTGATGGTTTGGGTGCAAAGAGAGAAGAAAAAGATGGCATGGTCCACAAGCATGGGGCTCACAGCACTATCCTCCTCTGAATTACAAAGTGCAGTTCCTTCCTGTGATCAGTCAGCCCCTGGCAAAACTGGCACGGCTTTCTCCTGCACTGGGGCCCTGGGCACTCTGCCATGATACAAAACTTCCTTTGAAGCAAACAGCTGTGGGCAGCAGAATTGATATAATATTTAACGTATTAATTACACAAAAAAGAAGTGTTGTGAGACAGCCTGTCCTTCACGCAAGCATGATGTGTAACTTCAGTTTATGAGCCCCATATTTTATTTTATTTATTTATCCTACATCTCCATCTCAATCTTCATTCATTAGTTGGCATTTCCTGCAAAGTACTTCCTGTCCAATAGCTTTGAGACAATGACACCCCAATGCATTTATGGAAACTGATTTTTGTTTTTGTAAAAATGCAATTGTAATATGAACATATGTGTGCGCACAGTTTACAAAAGAAAGCTTTATTTAGGGCAAGTTGAGTGGTCACAAGCCCAGAATTTATCTACTTCATATTCTGATGTATGTCCTTGGTGTCTTTGTTGTTCTCCTGTTGCTGTCCCGACCAGTAAGCATGCATCACAGAACCCTATACTTATACAGTACACACATCACATCAACACAGAACACTCACTCTCACCTGCTCCATAACCCAGCAGGGCCAGGTGCCTCTACATATACACAAGCCAATGATATTCCCAACCTTCTGCTGCTGTCTTCTGCTGATCACAAGCAACACAAACAGCCTGCCAATATCATGTTATTCTGTAAAACATAAATATCAAAAATGCATGCTGAATGTCAAAGCTGTGGATTAGTGGCTAGCAAACATGTTTTGACACATTGAACCATGATGTTCATAAATGCTGTCCTCTCTACCATCCCTATTTAAAAAGCCAAAAATGTGAGATGTGAAGAAAGCAGGGGCTTTGGTACACAGTGGGTAAACTGATGAGCACTAGTTTTCTTCTCTGTTACATTGATGCTGTACTTTGAGGGAACTGATTGTCTTAAGTGCAAAAACAGATTTTTTTATTCTACACACTATTGCATGCAATATACACACACTTTGTTTCGCTCTGTATAAATATATATAGATATATAGTTGCTCAGTGGCAACAAGTTTTCTCAATAACAGATAGATGCTGTTGCTTGGCAACTGCTGTGAGGCAGTCATGGCTTGTACCTGCTCTTTAAGGCAGACTCCATCTTGTGTGCTTCTCTTACATCTAATTGGTCAGGTGGGTAAAGACTGAGCCTGTGAATCACCATCTTTCCCACAGCAGTCAAGGTCTACAAATGACAGGTAGCACTGACATTATTTTAGTATTCTGTCTGTAGAAATGTGCACAAATACACTGCTACCGGCGTGAATAAAAAATGACAGCATAAAATATGGAAGACATTTATCTCCCAGCAGAGAGGTTAATAAATACAGTGCCTAAAAGTATTGTGCCAGTTAACATTACATCAAATTTGGCTGGCCATCAGTTCTGATCATTTAGAAATTAATAACTACGTAAATTATATTGTATGTGCTTCATTGGCTGCAGACACCAACACAAAGTTTGATTTAATATCATAATCACAGATGGCTGAAATTTAAAAAAAAGTGACAAAGGTTAAAACATTGAAGCGATAAAGTACTTTTGTTCTTCTTCTTAGGAGATTTACAATAGCCTGATAATGTAACAGTCACACAGGGAGAAGAAGATTTATGGATTTAAACCTATTTTGGTACAATGTTTGCTTTTAATAATTCAATTTCTCAAAACACAGCTCAGCCTCATGCATTTTTATTAGAAGGAAAGCTTGAGGAGTTTTACGCATCCATGTCCTCTTCCCCCCTGGATATCCCAGATTGAAAACGTAGCTTTAATTTTTCTGGCAGTGAAGTGACTGCCCTTTAATTTTTTCTGCCTTTCTCACATTGAGTCCTGTGGTCTTCAGCAATCACTCTCAGCTGGAGAAGCCAAGACAGAGATCTATCAGTCTGAGCAGTTCATCTGAACAAAGGAAAAGAAACAGTTTTAAGAAACAGTTAAAAGCGCAGGTCATTGCTACAGTTCAGCTGGAGGATGATGTACAGTTTATGCACAGGCTTTGTGGTAATGCACCAGTTTTTAAATTCAGTAAACTGTCTTTGGCTGGTATGCAATTAGTGAGCTAAAAATATGAGGACGAGTATTTTTAGTATTTTTTCTCTAAAATATTTAGAAGGATGTGGGATAGCTATTAAAATCCAAAAATAGATTTCATTTTTATTTGGGCTCAGAATAATATTATCAGCATTTTCATGCGACCAGCGTAGTCATTTAAAAATCTTACTGAACTCTGGAATCGTATTCAATATTTATTAATACGAATTCGCTATAACTACATTACTGTCTCTGCTTTACTGGTGTAATGGAAAGCCAGACTCACAGACAGGTTGGTTAAGCCGACAGACGTATTTATTGCACAGATGAGTAATGGATAAATCGGTATGATAAAGCCCAGATATATGTATGACAGGAATGGTAAGGATGATACTGACGATGAGAATCCAGGAGCTGACGATGACAATGGAGACTGGAGATGGAGGTTAGTCACACACAACACAACTAGAGCAGGTAAGTTGTAGAGCATGAAGTAGAGTCTGTTTTTGTAGTTGAGATCAGACAGTGAGTGTGTGGAGTGCGTGTGCTTATATAGTGTCCTTGATTGGAGACAGGTGCAGGTGATCAGTATTATGGTGACTGTGAATGTTGAATGTGGGTGGAGCCTGGTGCTTCCGTGACAACTGGTGGGCGCAAGCTGATCAATAATTCAGTGTTATATGGCTGCGTTGACTGTCAAGCAACATTTTTCCATGAACGTTTCCACTCAATACATGTTGAAAAAATCCCATGGATTTTGTTTCTGTGACCTTAGGAAATTACTTACAAAACAGTACAAAAGAAAAAAAAAATCATATATCCTTAGTGTTTTACAACACTAAATGCATTATTGTCATTCTACTCCTATAGATGATCTAATGCTGGCAATATTAAAATTTCATTAATATATATTTACAATCTGCTTACATGGAATGAACTGTGGCTATTAAATATACGCTTTTGAAAGAGATTTTTTTTCTCACCCTTTTAAAACACCTCTCTCTCTCTCTCTCTCTCTCTCTCTCTGCACACACAGTGATGGTGGGAGCCCAAGGGAGACGATTTTATTTTCAGATGCTGCCGTGATTGTGTGGGTCATCTGTTGAGTCTAGCTCAATGTCAGCCCCTCCAGGAGAAGAGAGGAGAGAAGACTCTAAGCAGAGTGGCTGAACGCTGCCATCCCCAGCCCTGTCTCTCTCTCCTCTCTACAGGCAGGCACAGAAAAGGGTCCTGCATTCGTGATAAAAGAGGCATTCAGCTGAGAACACCAAAGACCTAATCGTCAAAAACAGTCTTGAGATTGTTCCAGATCCCAGAGGGCAAAAAATTTAGAGATAGAGGATTTTTGTACCCTTGTACTAAATTTTTTATTTATTTATTTCCCTCTTGACACAATCTCAAAAGAGATTAGGATCCAATTCAATTAACTTTTATCTGGATGGAGGGGAGGGTTGCGTGAAAAAATTCTTGGAAAAAAAGACAAGAAAGAGATCATTGGTGCACTTCGACAAAGAGTTTCTTAAACTGGGATCACGGTCATGTTTCAATGTTGCAAATCAAACACAGAGGAATCAATTGTGCATTTTATTGCGCTTCCTCTGGAGGGCCCTGCCACTCTGACAAGTTTTGGCTGATCTGGTTTGCCATCAGTAAGTCAGTCAGAACAGGTTGTTGCTCAGAAAGCCAAGTGTGAAGGAAATAGATAAAGTACCATACAGTCAGTAACGTTGTATGTTTACACATTTTAAAAGAACCGGTTTCAGAACAATTGGAAAAACAAGAGGATGCTGGTGCTTTATTCTGCTTTTTATCTGCATCCATCTATTGCAAAGCACATAATTCTACTGATAAACACATGTGAAGAACAATTAAAGGCTGTCTTAAATCAATGTTTAGGGCTCATAGCAAAAACTGCAGCGGTTAATATACAAACGCAAGCATGTCTAGCTTGTGAATAAAGCCAACAGTATTCAAACTATTGGAAGAAATTTCTTTGTAGAGCCATTGATTTTTTTTTTCATTTTTTGGTTTAGCCAACCTTGAAAGAGTCCACCAGCAATCCCAGAGGGAACGGTTTTGTTCATTCTGAATACATCATATTTTCAGAGGGTTCAAGGGTCTGGGGCGCATCATCTTTGAAGAATATTAAAATAACAGAAAAAGGATGCATGTATGTAGATGTTTGCAGTTCTTCACAGCCGTTATTACTATGCATTGCATTTAGATGAAAGTTTTCAGAAAATCGTTCGAAGAGAGAAACAGCGCTATCGCAAACAATCAGAGGTGACAAAGTTCATGCGTCGGGGCTGAACAGATGAACAGACAAATAAGAATATGCTAATATTGCTCGGTAGAAGACAAACCCACCAGGAATCTTTTCTTGATGTGCCGTCTTGCATGCAAAATTGTTGATTCGAGGGTTTTTAATTAAAGTCACAGTAAGAGGTGAATTTTTTAATTTTACATCAGGTTGCAGATGTCCACTCAGACATGGCCGTTCATGTGTGGACCCTTTCAGAGGGGATATTACTCTTCTGCTTGCACTGCTTATAAGCACCTCATCACTATTTAAGAACTGCTGAAGAGGGCATGGTGGGCTTGTATTGCCTGTGCTAGGCGCGTTTCTGCAGGTCATTGAAGCTGCGCAGGGGGAACGTGATTAAAATACACACTGTGGGGTTATGCCGCTTCTCTTGCTCTGTGACTACAGCGCATTTCCGAATTCCTAAGTGTTTGTAAATGATGAAACAATACCCGCTGCCTGTTGGAAATGGTGGAAGGGTGACAGGTTGTCAAATAAAGTTTTCATAATCATTCGTCACGTGCTGCCAGATTCTATTACGACTGTTATGAGTTCATGTATACTGTCCTCTTGTGTGTCTATTGTGTCTGTGCATGTGTATGCTGTGTTACAGGTGGGCGTTCCTGAGCTAATTCATTGGAGTTTGCCATTGGTCCATTTCCTCACCTGACCCAGTTATAAACCACACCCCAAACACTCAAATCTGTGTGCCATTGCTCGTTTGTTGTGCTATTTGCCTAATTCATTCTCCTTGTTACTTCGCATTTGATTGTTAGTTCGTTGTCTTGTGTTAATATATTTGTCGATCGTTGTCTGTTACTTGTAAAGTTTCCTATGAGAAAGATTGGTGAGTTATTGTGTTTAGAGTGCATCGAAATCTGATTGTATCTGTCTTAGTAATTTGCTATTTCCCATTATACCAGAACTTTTTCTATTTGATTCCGATTTTGGATTGTGATTCTAATTTGTCTGTTATAACCCGTTGTAATATATTGTACATATTTTTTGTAAATAACTTACTTAACTTAGAGGGTGGTAGGGGGTTAGATGTCATTTTGGTTTCTTATTGTACATCTTTTCACTTTGTTTATGTTTAGGGAGTCAAGGAAGTTTTGATTTTATTTTTTTTTCCATTCTTTTTTATTGACAGGGAACATAGAGTTTAAAAGAAGGATTGTTTTGTTTATTATTTTGACCTTGTCTGCCCCTAAAGATTTTATCCCTCTCGTAAATTAAAAACATCTTGATTTGCATCTCTTTGGTAGTGATTCTCATTCCACCTCACCTTTCTGTTATCATCCAACCCCTAGAAGTCGTAACACGACTCCTGCCAGAATTGTTTTTGTCTCCTAATTGTACTGCTCATTTGAGAGAAAAAAGTTAAGCAGAACATCCCAGCTAATGTTTTAATTGTGTTTTTATCTTGAGCATCGTAAAAGACAGAGAGACACATCTCCTCCTGGGAGAGCCTCAGCTGGCGGTGTTTTCCAGATTCTGTGACAGCATTAATGAATGACAGATGTGTCCGTTGGATCAAAGATGGCCTAATTTATCCGATTTAAATCTCGCAGGACATGTAACATGCACATGCAGAGGGAAATGAGCTGACTATCTCAATATCCCTTTTTCTTAAAAAATTATGAGCAAAATGAAGAGGCCGCGTCGAACTAGGGCTTGTGCTGAAAATAGGTATAGTCTTGTTAAAACAATTTCTAAATATAATCTTTCCTCTCAGGTATAGAAATTTAAATTGTTTTTTTATATCTGAAATACCCTGTGAAACACCCAATTAGCTATTTATCATTTAAATGAATAAAATAAACAACTTTGAAGATATAGATATAGAACAGATGGTCTTTTTATACTTATGCAAGTACAGATGCAATCGCTGGCAATAACACTGTTATTCCAGAACAGTAACACTGAGAGATGATTTACTAAACACATGGTGCAAAACTCACAAAATTTCCTTCCTGAACTTCTGCAAGTGTGTGAATGGCCACAACTGTGCTTTCTGGGTCACAGCCTAGCTGATCAATGAGCGCAGATAGAAATTTGGGACTGTGGCGACTGCAAATCTAGGCAGCTCTGACCCACTTACCGAGCCATGTGGGCAGTATAAGGTCATGAAGATAATGAGAAACTGGACAGGCAGTAACACAGCAGTGCAGCATTCAGAAGTAGGGTAAGATATCGCCAATTTCTGACAGGTTCTCAGTCACTAGACAGGCAAATCACAGCCTTCAGTAATTTCTGATTGGCACTTAATGGGCAAATGTCACTGACATGAAGGCCATAACCTCAGGACACAAAAGATTGGCTTGGATCAAGGATCCAAACGAATAACATGAAAAACGGCTCCTTGAAAACATCACAGCACAACAATCTATGAGAAAACTTGATCTTTAAAGCATTAGAATCATGAATACCTCATTTTTTGTTGAGAACTAGTAGTATCTTAAATGATTTTGTTAAATGTGTATTATGCTAAACCAGACCAACATCACCAAACATAAAACACACCTTTAAATTGATATTTAAATCACTGCAGCTAAACACTATGCTTAATTATTAACTCATCTGAAGTACTAAAAGCATAATATTGGGCTGTGTCCCACATTCAACACAACCAGCATCAAGAAAAGACATAATTTGGACCCTTGCCACAACACACAGGAAATACAAGTAAATAATCTAAATAGTATTAAGTAGTAGATCATTTGTGAAGCTCAACCATTCCACCCTTTTGATAATGATCAAATGATAATCAAGCTAATTTGATAAACTTAATATGTTTAACAATAACAACAAAACATGCTGTATTTCCATTCAGCTTACAGACCGGCCCTTGTTAGGACAGGGTTATAAAGGTTAAATGGAGAGCTTATATATTTAGAAAGCTCACATATGCAACTTATACATGCCATGCAATCATTTTAACAACTGTAGCTTGTGTATAAATATGCTGCAGTAATGCTTTGATAATATGCATGAAGTCATCCTTAGAAAAATCACTATACAAAAATAGGACATTTCAAACCTGTCAAGACAAACTAAACCTGTCAAGGTTTAAAAAATGTAAGCTTTATGGTCCCAAGGGTGGTCATCTATCCATTACCTTTTCACCTTGATCGTGACCTGTTACCAGAACCTTTCCTTTCTCTGTCATTACTTTATTGAGTGATGGCCTGATCTAATCTCTGTTACTTGCAATACTGTTCCATTCTGACAAAATTCTCTATTTAAATAATAAACAATCATTTAATCATTAAACAAAAATTTGTTTACTGTCAAATAATGACAAAATCACGTCAGGGCTTGAAAACAGCTTATGGAATATTCCGTTTGACTTCCTGATATTTACAATTCACAATTTCCTAATAGTTATGACTAACCATTTGCTATAAAAAAAGTCTTAGAGGCCCTGTGCTGCACTTACAAAAAAACACTGTGTACTGTTTTGGGGGAAAATTCAAACGAACATAAGTTTTCAATATTTATCAGGTTAAATGCTAAAATGCAGCCTGTCACACTCTATTCCACCAAGCATAACTGTTAACATTTCCATTATGATGTGGTCAAGTCTCGTGAGGACTGGTTGGACATGAGAATCTAAGATAAAGACATAATTGAATTGGGCCCCCTGGTATTTTAGTGTAATACAAAGACCAGAATAATATATTCAGTTCTTCTGAAACCTCTTTAAAAGCAGCAGCTTCCATAAAGCATGTGGTCTCAACAAACTACTCCTCAGACTACATCTACAGATGTGGCATAGGTCTTCCTGTCTTCTCAGCACACATGAGAACGCTTAACACTGGCTTTAGCGAGGGCCTTTTCTCTTATCTCCATCCAGTCAGAGAAAGCCAACAGCCTGGTTGAAAGTAACTCGGGAGTTCACACTTCCTGCCATTGGACCTTGCACTTGAGTTGGCCCTCTATGCCTTATCAAAAATGTCTCATTAGCATTCCCTTGCTGTAGCACTTCATAAAAGGAGCTAGTAATTCTAGGCAATCTCCCGCAGAGACGACTTCTTCCCCAGCCATTATCAGATTCCTTATGCTTGCGTGGAGCGTTCTTCTTTTGTCTGCGACCTGCATACTGCATGCGGCTGGGCTTACCTCACTGTAATGTGTCTGTGTGCCTTCTCGTTATACATCTATTCATCAGTGCTGGCTGGAGTCTCTGGAGCTGAATCACGATTCAAGAGTGTTGGGAATCTATGGTGTGGTCTAAGCCGACCCCCTCTGTGCGGCAGGGCGATTCATTAACTGTGCAAAGGGGTAAATTAAAAAAAAAGGACATTCTACGTCAGACCAAAAAAACACATTGGTGAAACAAGGGGATGTTTTCAAAAACACTGGCAGAGCATGCCGCATGCAACATCAGGGTCATGGGTTCAAGTCTCAGTGAATGCATAGAATGATCAAATTTATTTTAAGTCACCATGGGAATAAAGCGCCAGACAAATGCATAAATGTAAATGCTGAGATTATGTTCGCTATAGGTCTTAGTCCCTCTCGAAAGCTTCATTCCAACCAACATTACAAAGGTTATATAAGACGGTTTATCAACATGCATAGGTAGACAATGTGATTCTTTAGGGCACATGTTTTCATGATAGGATTACATAGGCCTGATTTACATGCAGGTCACACGAGTCTCTGAGCACTGTGAGGAAAAACGGAAGGGAGCTAGATAGTTTCTGAACTGTTAGTATGTAGCATGCATGGTGATGAGCAGAGCATAACCTGGTGTTCATCACAAGTAATTATATCAGTGCCACAGTGATGTGACTTTTAATGCTTTTCAATTTCTTAACTGGAAGCATTTGTCTTTCATCTTACACAGTTGGAGTTCTGATATATTATCCCTCGCAATAAGGTCAGTTCAGAGTTCAGTTACCTTTTTCAGTACAGCTGCAGTCAAATACAAAACAATCTTCTAACAAATTAATTTATTTAGTCTATGCATTTAGTATATGTTCAGCCATAAATGTTTCAGATATACTTTAGTATTCGACGATGTTCAATCATGAAAGCGCAAACAGGTACGCAATACACAATTATTTATTTAATTTTAAAACACCACACCAAGGGTGGCTGAAACAATTAAAATAAGACCAGAAAAACTTGGCAACTATTTTTAACTTCACACGTTTGAGAGCACTGATAAAAAGATGCTGAAAAAGCTGCAGCACAATGCTGCGACAGCCACAGATGTCTGTTTAACACATATGTGCACAAAAAAAAATAGTATGCAGCTGATTTTGACCTTTACTGATGACAACCACCAAGTGTCTGATATCACAGGGGGTAACATGACGGTAAAATAAAGCACATAATGACACTTACAGCATCTACTAATTTGTACAACTGATACACAATAAACTCCTACTGACATTCTGATGTGACAATAAGAACCAGAATAAAAGAACTGCTACTGCTGACTGTCTCCATGCAGACTGCAGATGAAGGCTTGACTTTAAGTTCCAGCATCTGTATGTCAGGAAAAACAAAGATACTCTTTCACATTCCTCTCCTGCTGGATTAACAGCTTACCAACAGTCACTTGTATGACAGTTCTGAACAAAAAATATATATGATTACATTGTGATGTCCATACATGCTGTATGCACATATGGTTGTCTGTCTATAAACTAAATACATTTAGATAAGATAAAAAATGAATACAGAGATGTCATACATCTCTAATCAATTGTGAACACATCGCAATGATAACAATCTGCGATATTAAATGAATTCCTCATGATCTCAGTTTTTTAATTGGGTTTACTTGATAAAGCAAAGCATTATCCAAGTGTGAGGATGCTTGTGTCTCTGGGCAAAGACAGTTGGGCATGATTCTTTAAGAACAAACAATGTAATGAGGCCCTGCCTTCCTGAACTTACTTTTTGTCTTGTCCTGAATATCTTTTCTTAGACATCAAACTCATTACACACTGAAACAGGGGTCAGAGAGTAAAGTGTGAAGCAGTAGGAAGGCAAGCAATCACAAGAGAAACTGTGGCGGTTTATTTTTTTATGATAGGATGACCTCATTTTCCCTAAAACACTGTTTTATTCATGTATAATCATCAAAGCAACAGCTAATTATTCCCTGTAATATTTTTTACATCCAGAGATGCTATTCTGTGGGTATATCCTATGTTGTTCAGAAAGGAGGTGATGCCACAGTCCTTCAGAGAGAAAAACAGACTTTATCCAGACTGAATTCCTTTGAGGAGTTCTGTTGATCCTTTCTTTTTCTGCCCTATTAATGACACGCTTCCTTAATGCCCCAACATGACCTATGAAACTCAGGTGAAGGCAAGCATTTCTTTAGACACTGGCATCAGGGAAGTGAGGGGTGTGTGGCAATGTAGTGACACAAGGCCAGGCGAAGGGGCACAGGCAGGTGCTTTAGCTGTGAAGAGACACAGAGCAATGCTCTGCCGGGTGCCTGTGGATGCATTACAATAGCAACAAAAAAAGCACCACAGGTCATGATGGTACTGGGAGAGGACAAGGAAGAAGAACCCAAAAGCAGCACCAAGCTAGTCTGTGTGCCAATTGATTCAACTCATCAATTTGCACAAAAAGATAAGTGGGTTGTATCATGACCAACATATCATGATCAAGTATTTCTTGATCTAAGAGTTCACTGTACTATGCAGGCATGTGTTCTGTTTCAGAACTGAAAATGATCTTATCAGTTCAAAGAGGCCATCTATTGAAACTAAGCTGCAAACCCATTTCACTCCAAACTTCAAACTTTCTTATATTAAACAGAAAAATATATTGACAAATGACCATCCACATTGACACACCATTAATGTCCATTTAGCAGCTTGGTCTGCCCAGTCTTAGTGGAAAGTTCACCAAAGGTTGCACAGCATTAAAAAAAGCAGTTGATGTTTATTTTTAACACCGTCCCTGATCATTTATGCCTGACCTTAACCGATTGTGGAGTATATTTTACAAGGATTGTTTTGTGACTACGTAATGTAATGCAGGGTTAGGTTAGGGTTACAGTTAGAGTTTCACATGTGAAGAGGGCATTTACATAGACGTGTTGTGTTCCTGTAGAGCGTGGCACTACCAACGCCAAGGTCAAGGGGTTGATTCCCAGAGAATACATTTAATAATAAAATGTATAGCTTGAACGCACTGTGCGTTGCTTTGGATACAAGGTTCTGCCAAATACATAAATGTAAATGTCTTAAAGGCACAGCAACAGCAAAAACTGCCAGTATATTTCTGTGGGTGGGAGCGATCAGAAAGAATGACATATCTTATTTGTATGCTTGCTTTGTTGATTTTCACCATTAAATTCTTTCATTGCTTTTCTTGATTGCATTGTATTTGTCTGACAAATCTGTGCCTTAATAGGTTGTGCAGCTGAAATCACAAAACGAAATGAGGGAGAAACACGTGTCATATAAATTTACAGCAGGCATGTTTCTGTTTTGTATAAGACATCACTGTTACTGCACTGGCAGAACACACAGGGAAACAGAGGAACTGATGAAGTCATGCGATGTACTTTTCATTACTATTTTCCACCCTCTTCCTTCTGGCCGTGCCTTTAAGACTTCTGTGTAAACACCCTATTCACATGTGGAATCAGATATGACACTTTCTGTGCTCTCACGCACTCAAACTGTTAAGATCAAACTCTAAATCTTACATTCTAATGTAGAATCCCCTAACACATCTTATACGTTGTTTAGCGAGTTGTCTTATGAGTTGTCTAACATATCTTATGAGTTGTCTGACACATCTTATGAGTTGTACCTCTTATGAGGTGTTTAGTTGTTGATTTACAATGTTTGGTTCCTTTCAAACATAATAGAACACATTTTCCAGCAAGAAATCTGTCTCAACTGTCCACAGAACATTGCTCAAGCTATGCTGTTGTCTTTGGCTAACTTGAGTCATGGAGCAATGTTTTGGAGATTAGTAATTTCCTCCATGGTAACCTCCCTGAACACCACAGTAGTACATTTCCAGCAGTACACTGATAAATCATTGGTAAACAGTGACGCTCTTACGTTATTGAGCACAAGAGCTGCCAGCAGCAGGTTTACGTGGGTACCCCAGAGTTCTCGGCCTCCTGCCTGACTCTGTGTCATGCCATTGAAGTGATCTTTGTAGGACGCCCACTTCCATGGAAAGTAGAAAAAGTAGCTCTGTATTCTGCTTGACTGTGAAGCCAGATGGAGGCCCAAGTCTTCAAAAATCCTTTTGTAATCATTGAGGTCTTAGCTACTCAACTACTCTTGTTCTAAAAACCTTTGAAATCTCATTCGTTGATGCATATTGCACTTGAACAGAGTTCTCTGAAGGGCAGATACAAAAAAGGTTGTTTTTTTGTGACATATGACAATATGACATATCAGGTCACCCCACACTTGGACTGATTGAAATGCATGACTTCAATTACTAGGCAATTATTATACATTTACTACAGTTTCATCAATAACCTTTAAATCATATACTTCGTAAAGAAGCAACAAGGTGAACTATTTTACGTTGGTTGTAAAAACATGTTTAGTATTATGAACTACTATTAAAATGTAAATGAAGACAGATCACATTTTGAGAGAAAATGTTTGCAGAGGCGTTCAAAGTATCACAGTCCATTTAAACTGTGTAACCTACAGCACAACATCAATTTCACAGATGCATTACTAGATTTATTAAAGAAAGCTTTTTGACCAAGCTTCCTCTAAATATAGTATATCTCACTATAAACTTCTAACAAAACCTATCCATCTTTCTTGTGCTTTATCATAAGGGGGGAATAAAGAAGCAATGAATATATCAATAAAGCAATCTTTTTATCTGTTCTCCGTCTCATACCTGTGAGACTTGAATTCAAAAATAATAAACTATTTCCTTGCAGTGAATCTGCATATTCACATAAAAACTGCATAGTTTTTTTTTTGTGATCCGCATAAACAAATCAAATATTATTATGGTGCATTTATCACAGCGTGCTTATGTACAAATTATTTTACTTTTTTGCAGAGTTCTGAGAAAATAAATCTTTAAAGTGCTTAGTCACACCATGTACAAAGAGGAACTAAAGGAATGAATATTTGGGAAGGAAGGACTTAACTATGTTACTTACGTAATACTGGAAGTCACAGATCACTGGATAAATTGCTCAAGCATGAGGATGCAGCATTTGTTTACTTTTAAAAGCGATTAGTAATTTTTCACCTTGAAGTTTGTGTGATATTAAATATTTATATGTCATAGTCTTGAAGGCATATACTGCCCTCCAAAAGTTTGGAAACACCCCTGGCAAAATGTGGTTTTGGATGATATCAGCATAAATCCTTATCATTATTTGGTGCAAATACATTAAAGTAACTTGACATTATCATTGAAGACCAGCAATAATAATTTATTCTGTCTGTCATGGAATGGCCTCCCCAATCACCCGACTTCAACCCAAATGAGCTACTATGGGAGGAACTGGACCGTGATCCAACCAGTGTGAATCATCTTTGGGTAATCCTTCAGGAGGCTTGGAGTAATATATCAAGTCAATGTTTGAATAAACGGACAGCTCGGATGCCCAGATTATGCAGAGCTGTAATAGCTGCTAATGGTGGATATTTTAATGAATCAAAAATGTACGTTTTTTCTATGTATAAACTGTTTATGTAATAAAACCCCACTTTTCTAAGGCGTTTCCAAACTTTCGGAGGGCAGTGTAAATCTTCAAAACAATAGTCAAATTACTATTTGTGCATACAAAAATTTCATTAAGTCAGGTTAGACAAACCACTGAATAATTCAAGACTGTGGAAATGCTCATATAAAATGTTTTGCTTCTTTTCCCCTACAGATTTGAAGATTAATTTATCATCACACATTAAAGGGTCAATCTATCAGTTTTATCTATGCCCAAATCTCTGTAAATAAAGAGAAATACAGAAAACTTTATTTCTTTTCTCATGACAATAATCCACATATGATACCTGAGGGAATAAGCAATAAAATGTAATTTTTTTCATCCTCTATTAAGACTAGGATGCTGATAAATTTGGAAATTTGTCAGTAAGTCACGTCTCAAATTCCAATTCCATACACTGTTTTGCTTGATGCATGCTGCCATCTTTAGCACTGCTAATATCAGAGTTCACTAGGAAGATACAGAGAAAAACCTAATTAGAGAACTGCTTCCCAAACAGCCGCCCATAGACTCACCTCAGTAAATCTATTGGCATTGCTAGGCACATGTTCTGCATCCTGGTGCTTGAAGAACTGCCACTATGCTCAGGTTACTCATCGACAATTACAGCCCAGGAAGGAGCTGAGATAAGGCTGGAGCAGTTTAGACTACCGGATCAATTTAGAAAGTGGTGCAAACTCTTTTCCATTTTATTATCTTTTCTAATCCATTAAAGTCATATTACGACTGCTGTTTTGGCTGAACATGCAGCGTGGGTCACAACATGCAAATCCTACAGCAGTGAATTTTTAACCTCTCCGAAGGTCATGCATAGTCACCTCAGTCTGATTGTAATTAGTATGACCCAGCAGCATAATGAGAATGCAGAAGTACAGCAGAGCCGAGCTCGGGGACCTGTCTGAAAACCAGCCTGTTGATATTTAGGGCTAATTTGTTAATGAAATTTCCTGGTAATATTTGAAATAAAAACACTGGTGTATTGTGCATGGCATGAAACGAGGCCGACTGTGGCTGTGCTCCCACACCACTCAGAGGCAGGAAACATGTTAGCGCAATTGGTCGTGCTACAGTCCAGACACTTTTTTTTTTTGCATGAACAAAGATTTTGAGGTTACATCTTGCAAGCACAAATATTATAGACACGCTATTGAAAATTAAATAGAAAGTCTCTGTATTCTAAGACAAATCCTAAAGCCAGACAAAGCTAACATCAAGCACTCAAATTGCTCCAAGTGAATCAGCTGGGGTAACAATAAGACGTCACAAGGGTCCTGGTAAACGCACAAGCTATTGAAATGCAGGCCAGGATGGATGGCAGTCATTACTGTGCATCTGTATGTATTTCATGGGGCATTTATTGTCTAAATATTTGACAAAGCTAAAATGGCCACTGCAGTACTCCCACCTGTATGTGGAATGTGAAGGCAAATCTAATATAAGGTGAAGGCTCTCCAGATACACATTGTAAGCTAGTGGTGAGGGGTGCAACTGCTCACCGGCCGACTGGAGAGAAAGCTATCCTACAATTCAAAGAGACATGAGGGCCGAACGGTGCTGCCCAGGTTATAAAATGCTCGGGGAGGGAAAATAATTTCATGTTTGTGAAACCCTGATTAAAGTCCCTCCTTTCTCTCAGCTCTGGTTGTGAGTGTAAGCTTGGCACAAGTTTAGAAGTCTCAATTGGACACATGGCTGGGTGTGGAGGTTGCAGGTGTTGATTATACATTAGGTTCACTTTACGAGGCAGAACGCATGTGAACTAGGAATTCTTACAAAGACACGGGACGATTTGAGGAAGCACCAGTCAATCCTGCCACAATTGCAGTAAAACACACACATATACAGAGGTGATCAAACAGCGCCACATAAAAAAAAACAATATTAATAGATACATCATCCTGTGCATGCTGTATAAATCTCAAGCTGACTGCTACTGATATTATGGTTTTATTTTTTCTCTTTTTGACATGTGAAAAGCAGTTTAATTTAATCTGCTATTAAGAAAGTTTAATATTAAGAGTTCTGCAATGTTGTACACTGATCATCATTTGTTACCTCACGAAACTGACTGACATCCTCAAGGTTTAAATTGTACCAGGTGAGATGTGCTGCATGCAAATTCTTTAGCAACCTCCAATACACACAAGATAGAGTGGGCCCAGTGCCCGGCATTGACATTGTGTTAAAACAACGCATTGAGTACTTGTGTCATGGTTGCCTAGCAACACAAACCACTTGGTTATTTATTGAATAAAATGAAAGAGTGTGTGTGGGGGGATTTCAGAAGTCTTATTATCTATGCAAATGATTGTTACTTGCCCTATTTTGGCAATGCTTTCTCTCTCATAACTTCTTGAAGTCTGTGTGATTGGGCTGCACAGGTACTTGCAAAAAGATGCAAAAAGATAAGGTCAAGAACCAAGCAGTGTTGGTGACATGACATAAGGGCTCCTTACAGGTTTGTGAGAGTGCCTCTGTCCATTAATATGTGATCTGTTTACTTTACAAACAGATCCTTGGGGAAACATGGAAGACATCTCTATCTAAACATATTAACGATATTTTAGGTCTTTAATGTGGCTTATGTTTACCTTTTTAACTGTAATGAAAAATGAAAACTGGTTCCCAACATGGCCACTGAGCCCTAAGAGATATGCAATGAGCATCAGCTCAGGAAATAGACAGAAAGCTAATCAGAATCAATAACTAAAGAGAAGACAAAGAAGGAAACTTAAATCAATCCATGTGCCTGTAATAATGAGGCTCACCTATGCAAAACAAGCTGAACAACTAGGGACAACTAGGGACAATAAGGCTACATACAGCCATCCATTTCACAAAATCTAGGTCATTATAATCCCTTTCACATACACACACACACACACATGCACAAATCCAAATGGTGTCTATGGAATAAAGAGGTCATTGGCAGGGCACTATGCCATGGTCTCACAGAGTTTTCAATTGAATCTCACTTTATTTTTTTCAGGCCCCATATGGTTTAAAGGGCATAGTTTACTGATAATGTGATCAATGCACACATCGATCATACAACCCAAGACCTATGGACAAGTGTTTATTATCAATAAGAGCTAAAGATTGTAAGAGCCACACAGTGGGAAGAGGTTACCAGTATGACTCAGATTTGCCTACAAATTGTCATTCGGGACTAATCTAGGGGGCGTTCTTACACAAACATGTACTCATTTTTAATGACATGTCTCACATAAGATACAGAGTGTACACAGGCCCTACAAAGAAGGCAGCAATGATCCAAGGGACGCTTGGCAAGTGACAGGGATCATACAGCACATTAGCCCATGGAGCCCCAACAGAGCTGCTAATCTTCTTTTGGGGAAGCATCAAATTCAAACCCAGCCAACATGTAGTGAATGACATGCCATGTTCGTACATCTAGAGCTGTATTCACGACCCACGCAAGACATATCTTTCCCTTGAGGGGAAGAACAGGCTGTGAGTCAGTGATGCCTCACAGACCTCTTTAGATACAGTAAGACTGTAAACGCTCAATTAAATAAGTACTCACACCTGGTTTGCGTCAAAGGTTATGCTTTTGTTACAGTGTACTAACATCGGTAGAATGTTTTAATTCATTCTACCACATAATTATTTTAGCTGTAGCTAAGGCAACACATGCTTGCAGACATTTGTTTCTCAGTGAATCGAGAAATGAGGCAAACTAGCATTTTATCTACACCTGCATCTAATCAAAGCATCTATTGACGAAACACAATTTTGGGGGGAAAACGGTTGTTGGCTTGACTAACAGCGCGGTAATTCATGTAAAATTATGAAGATAAAAGATAATGTTCATAATTAAATGAGAGGAAAAAGACCTTTACACATTCTTCGCTGATATATTCACATATTCTTCATTTAACTAAACCCACATCCTGTTTTCTCTCAGAGAGTTGGATAACTAAATAAGCACATCTGCACAGCTGTGTCAGAGCCAAAGTGAGGATCCGTTAAATACATACACATACTCGCATGCATTCAGTCATAGATCCACGCTGTCAAACACACACACACTTCTGGGAGGTCTGACAACTGTATACTTCAGCCAGATTTACTTGTGCAATTACCTTCTAAATCCCAACCCACACACGTCTCTCATACTTCCTCTATGATTCTGCACATCCCTCATGTTGGATGATAAGCATTTCAGACAGGAGATTACAGAGAAACAAACCTGTTGCCACATTTCACTGGCGTTCATCCATTTTTTTTTTCTTCGAAGCAAGCATTGTCTTAAAACTAATTCAGTTGTCAACCATTCCTGAGGTGACCAAAACCAATAACTCCCTCACACGCATACACAACTCAACCTGCTCCTCTGCTCTCCCCCTCTACATGTATGCATGTTTTATAATTAATTTCAATCTCTTTATAAAGGGCTTAAACACTCATACATGTGGATCAAGCCTGCTGCACAGTGGCAGGGTAAGTTAATATCTTCACAAGCTGCTGATTCCACTGGAGGGACTTCTAACTGATTAAAGCTGGCTTTAAAGACAATCCTGCACTGACATTCACCTGTATTTAGCACTAATGCTGTGTTTATTACCTGCCCACTAACTGACTTAAAAAAACAAAAGGCCTGCTATTTGAAAAAATACACTGGACATCAGAACACTGGAAAAGTTTTGGTAAAAAGATTTTTAAGATGCTAAGCTTTCAATGATTGTTGAAGCCAAATTATGCATAGAATCTTATCATCAAACTCAGATAAACGGTTGCTTTTCAGTTTTACACACTTTAATATCCTTGGCATTGCTGACTCTAAGAATTCTGGGAAACTTTTGCTACCTTGTTGCTGTGGAAACCCTCAGGAATCATTTTATGACTGATTTATGAAACTAAATGGCATTATGAAGTGTATGTGTGTGTGTGTGTAGGAGGGGGGGGATAAAGCTTTACAGTTAGCAATTAAAAAGCAGTGTATGAAAATCAAATTGACACAATCAGTAAAAACATACATTGCACTAGAAAATTGAATTATAAGAAAAGTCTAGTAAGAGCCTTTTAAATGCATATTTTGTCCTTACAAAAGTCAGCAACAAAACCAAGTAAACTATTACAATTATAATTGTTTAAAACAACTCCAAACAGTTAGCCATTTTTGAGCATAATAAAATTCTATTACATTTGCAGGGTTTTGACAGCCTACCTAAAAAATTCATCATTAACACAGTATTACCCAAATTCTCTCACCTGCTAAACTAGTGATCTTTTATAACCTTTATACCCATATGCTTCAGCCCTATTCCATTAGTGAGCGATCATTCAAATCTGTGTTAAATTTCATGCTGGAATCCCATGGCTAATTATAAATCAATTTTAAAGCATGGTTAATAATAAAGCAAGTATTCATCATGCATTTCATAAGCATATTAACAGCCATTCAACTAAGCAGTTCTACTATTAGACTGGTGGTACTACCTGCAAGCAAAATACTTTTTTGCTTTATATATCTTTATAATGGCATTAAACCAAAGGAATGCAAGAGACAGCAAGCAAATTACACAGAATTCTATCTAACCACAAAAAAGTCTCAGTCCTCTTGCTCTTAAAAACACATTTTTACACATTTTTATTATTTTAAATTATTTGACAGTGTGGGCATAAGGAGCCCAACCAAATCTGGACTTTAGAGCCTATAATCTAATACACTTTACCGATGTTCAAATCCAGTCTCTGGGCACCAGCATAAAAATAGCAAGTACAATAGATAAAACAGATATTATTGAGGAAAGTGTAGCGTATATGGTACCTCAATACTGAATATTGGCAAAACGCCCTCATATGCGACGACAATCAATTTATTACATACAGTCTTAACACATAAAAAAAACAAAAGCGTTATTTCACACAGAAGTCACCGACAAAACTGATATGAGAAACTTCCTCAGTCATACCCATACCAAATTAAGCTTAAACATGAAGCCGAGCACCAGGTAAAGCGTTATACTGGAACAGACCGGCAAAGGAAGTTAACCAGGCCTTTTTCCCGAGAGCAGTTAAATACAAATCCCGCCGTAGTCATTATTTGAATTTTGATTGATCTTAGTCCAAAAATTACAGATATGAGGACACAGAGTTTTTGGAAACTGGGTATTTTGTGATGTAATTCATTATGCATCAGTAAAATAAAATGTGTGATTTAGATAAACGATAATCGCTTGGCTACCTTGATATCTGTCGCATCCTGAAAGAGGCACAACTGGATTTCATTGCCTGCGTGTGGACTGAGGCTCGATTCTCTTGTTGCTTTGATCGGTGCATTGAATTCTCCCATTGTTGTTGTTGGCTCAGTAATCCCCCAGATGCAGTCATATATCATTATGTGATGGGCAATGGTGCGCTTCATGCACTTCCTCATACATTGAGGAATCTGCCTTATTTCCGTTTAATGGCTGCGCCGCTGCTGGGCCTGGCACGTGGCACGTGGACATTTACAGATCATCAGCAGCGCTTCACGCGCCTGCACTAAACTTGCCTCCGTCGACCTTGCGAACAGCGCTAAAACACCTGGAGGGATAGTCTACGTTTAATTACATCTCCTCTCATCCCTCATGTGCCTCATCTGTCTTCCTCAACCTCTGCACAATGCTAAAAAGAGGAATATCCATGACATTGCTTAAGCACAGCAGACTTGAGGGTAAACCGACCTTACCGATATTATCTGTTGAACCTTAGCTCAAATTAAGCTCCTCAGTTTTGTATAACTTAACCTATAACCCCAATTACCTGAGAATATGTAAACAAAATAAGGAATATAATTGATAAACATATGTATAAATAACTTCACTACTTCATTACATTTAACATAACTTTGTAAACCAAGATGTCTTCAGCAGACGTCTGGTGAAAAGGATTTGTGCGCAGTACGTTCTAAAACTCTCACATTGGAAAAGTGTAAAGACAGGCAGAGACTCAACTCTCCTTGCCAATATCTTGCAATGCAGCATCACGACTGTTCTGAGCAATTACAATGCCGTCATTGTTGAAGTGGAGTGTCAATGCTAAATGACTCAAGAGAATGCAATTACAGCCAAACCTGAGAGGAATATGAAACCACAGGCAAGATACATTTCATTATGTTCATATATAGTTTGAATAAATCACTGAAAAGAGCACAATTTTGGATTCCATAAAGAAAATCAGTTTCAGGACCAAAAGTAACCCATGCATTTGTTGTGGGCTGAGATAGCCTCTACACTAATACATATTGTATTTTTCTTGAAACAGACTATCATATATGCTTTTTATTTAAAGGTGTAAGTCTTTCATGTGTAGCTCAGGTACACTGCAGTAAAAATAAAAGAAAGAAAAATATGTCACGTGGATGTTTCTCACTGCATTTTTGCAAATCCATAACCCATATTAAATTTTAGATCATTTACTTGCCATTTCTGCAAATGAGAACAGAAATTGTTTTTGCTCTGGACTCTCTGCTCAGCCACACGCAATATGCTATGGTCCATTCTCAGAGGAGGAAGCCTGGAGGAAGAAACCAATCCAACATACAATTTGGTGCCACTGTTGCATGGGTGCAGAACAGCACTTCTTTCCTGAAGTCTGTCGTTCACTCATAGGCTTAGTGGGGAAAACAAGAGGCAGTAATGAGGACAGATGAGGTCTGCAGCACTATCGCCTGGCTAGCAGTCAGAGCTCCTGCTCTGTTTTTCAGTGCCATGTCCAAACAACTCTTGCTTAAATTTTTGATCAATCTCCCAGTCTCTGGATTCTCCGGCAATTTGGCCTCTCGGGAAACATTAAGCAGGTCACATTAAGGACATGTTTTGCTAATCTTACCCTGTTAGCATGTTTTTTTGCACTTTTAGATTTGTTTTCCTTTCCTCCAAAAACACAATTTCAGTGTTTTCTGTTTTTACCCTGCCCTGACAGTACCAATTTGTTGTAGTTGGAAACACAGTCTAGCTGCATAAAATACATACGAATAGCAGCCTAACCTCAGGCTGGCATTCTCCTAGTTAACTCCTATAGTTGCACCAAATGATAAACAACACCTTACAAATAAAACAGGTTTGTCTCTTTGGCGCTAAGTGGCGTATAATCAGTTGATTGCATATTCATGCTTTTTTGTTTGTTGTTTTCAGAAGAGTGAATGTGTTTGGTTGATAACTCTGCCTGATGCCATAAAGCTCAAATAGACCACTGGCTTCTCACAAAGGCCCTGTAATGCTTTCATGACTCTTTGCAATGCTCAGTGACTGCATCTCTTCACTGTCATCCTCCATTGTGCAGGCTTTATGGCTGCAGCTGCCACCTGTTTTAGCAAGTTCTCAACACCGCACCCAGTGGCTTGGTGAAATTAAAAGATTTTTAGCCAAACTTTAACAGAGTGAAGGTTGTCCTTGAGGATTTTCACAAATGTAAAATTCATATAGACAGACACTTTAAACTTAAACACTTTTTAAACTTAAAAACAATACCAAATCTGCAACCCTTTAATTATTTTGGACTGAAGATTGTATTGAATTCCCTTCTACACTGTACGTTTATACCCATTAGCTGCTGAGACAAATCAGACATGTGCAGAGAGGGCCAGGACATTCTTATTAATGAGTAATTGGCTCTAAAATTAGTTTTATATTGAACACAACACCTTCCTGATCAATAGCACTGGTTGGTGTGATTAAAATCACTTATCTAGAATGTCTCTGCAGCAAAAGGTAGAGGTAAAGCACTTTCATTTCTTTGCTTTGCTCCTGGTCGATAAAGAGGCGAGCCTTACATCAAGGGTCTTCATATATTGATGTCAAGACTGGGTTAGGAAAGATGGAAAGAGGAACACACTGCATATCTTACTATCATTTCCTAATATTATGGCATCTGGCTAGTGGGGCGGAATTATATCTCCTGTATTTTGAAGGTCTGCTTAGCCAATTTCACAATGTAATATATTCTGCAATGAAAGCACTTGGGAGACACATTCTTCTTGAATATCGAGAGTTCAGTGTGGCCATGACATGCTGCTGTGTTGTTTGCGCAAATTACAAATCGCATTCTTCCTTTAAAACCCTTCATTTAGAACAGTATAGTTCACAATAAGATTCTCTAAAGTAGGGCTACTCAACTTTAGATGCTCAGGGGGCATTAACAGCATATATTATTGTACGAGTCACTTTTGCTGGAAATTTAAACTGAAAACATTTAAACATTCAACAATTTAGTAATAGCTTTTATTAATCATTTGTTTAATAAACTAATAATTTAATATTTTACAAATAAAACAATTTATCTTATTTGACGATTGTCTTTTTATTATTATATATATTATTTATTCCTATAACATTTGTTGTTTATTCATTACAAATGAATGATAACTGACAGTGCAAAAACAGTTGCATTGTAACACTTTGTAAAATGGCACACATTGTAAAATGACTTAAAATGACTCAATACAGCAATACACTATAAATAACATGATCAAAGCTGTTCTAAAATCATAGCACATATCACATACTGTATACTTTACTGAAGATGGGATGTTACTTACTAACCTTACACAATCTATATGAACAAAAATAACTCTGCATCAAAACTTAATTGCTCCTATTATAATCAATGAAGCTGTAAGCTGAAACAGTTAGAAACTGAAAACTATTTTCCCAATAATGCTACAAGAAATAGCTGGAGGGCCACCTGTTGAGTAAAACTGCTCAAAATGAACTCATTTAATAGCACTGCACTAAACAAGAGGTTTAACATTTTTGATAGTGCTTAAGAAACTGATGGAGCATTTTAGTATTACTTTTTGTTGCTTAATCAGATTTCACACTATAGTAATAGGATTTTTGTGATCACTTCTTTGTTTTGCTTTTTATTTTTCTATGCCATGGTAACCTTTGTTCCTATATACATTACTCCGCCATATATGATGCTTTTCTACAATGTCTGGAAACAGACTGGGCTGTCACAAATGTCCAGTAAGGCACACTCTTTCTCTCCTCTAGTTAGCAGACTCTGTTCTTGCACTTCCACTGGGGGCATTTTAGATTGTTTAGATGGCTGTTTGGGTGAAATGGCCTGAATTAGGCTGTGAGAAGAATGTCTTATCCGTGCCAAAGTGCTTCCAACAGGGACAAATTGATGAAAACAGGCACAGCTTTCAAGCCAGGGCTTGAATATTGGGAAAAAACTCCAATATTTTAGCTAGCCAGTTATTCAGATGCCAAGACAAGACTGCATATGGCAATGTAACATAAAGAGACGTTGCACACTAACACAACAAAAAGCTATGTTAAAAGTGTTTATTGGGAAATAGAATTAGATGATTAGACATGACAGTAAACTTCATGTTATAACAACTTCTTTTCTATTTTATTTTGTTATTAAACTATATGAACAATTGAAAAATGAGAACAAGTACAACTTTTTCACCCAGACATATCTAATTTTTAAATTAAAAATGTAATCAGTTTCATTCTAGATTATTTGCTTGTTAACAAATTGTATATATAGGTTTATATATAATTAAAGGAAAACTTGATATATTATGGTGAATATATCAACTGAACAGGTGAAACAATTTTGAGATAAGTATGAGAAAGCCAAACAGTTTAAATGTGAAACTGATGACCTGAATCACAGAAGCACTTAAATGCTATCATTGGTTCGTAGTCTAACAATGGTTTTGCACTAGCCTGGCAAAATTTAAATCCTCATTTTCAGTTTTGAAAATTGTAAACTATCTCACTGTCCAGGAGGACTGGCTTCTTGCCAGGTTCCATCTTCATCAACAGAAGTAAAATACATGTATAAAAACCTGTTTCATGTAAACATGTTTCTGTGTGACATGGCAGTAAACATCCACCATGTTAGAAATGCAAAAACATGCATCCACTCTTTGTAAATTTTTTATAGGTAGCAGCTACAAACTCAGCACTCAACTATTGACAAAGCAATTACCACCCACAGAAAGCAGGTGGTAAACGATTTAAATGTGTACATTTTCTGGCAGCAGTAATTTTAAAATGATGAGCAAAATATAAAGGACAGGACTGTTATCAGACATATATCCAGATGTGTTGTGCAGCTAAGCATACAGCACTTAAAGAGCCTGTTTAGGTAGTATACAGTCCCAGTAAAGTGTGCCAGATTGCAGTATTTTGCTGCATCCTCCACAACTTACAGTACAGTTACAGCTTTTAGAACTGACCTTCAGGATTGAAAATAGGGGCAAATTGTGTTCAGCACAAATTTTGGGGGCGTGTTTGTGCCTTTACCTGATTTGCATAATTTCCTTAGTGAATTGGGTGCTAAAACAAAACTGACAGCGTGTGCAAAAAACAACATTATCAGTGGGCAAATTTATGAAATTTATTTTCAAGTAATTAATAGCCTTTCTTGGATTGACTCAAAAAAATTAAAACCTTTCCTTTGACCTGTATGTATAAAACAATAATTATTAAAGAACATTAAGTGCATTCAAAATGCATGAACAATATGAATAAATTATGAAACGTATACTTCAAAATTATGAAATCTTAGTTGGTTCCTAAATTAAGCATTTAATTTGAGATAGCATGTCCAATGTTACTTTAATGGCTTATAGGTTTTTCGTCTATTAATTTCCTTTAATATTGGTTTTATATTGAGCATAATGAATCTGCCACTTAAAGCTTTGCTATCAAATTGCCAATAATAATCTGTAAATGGCACAGTGTGACATACATTGCATACTTTCTAATAGAGCGGAAACTGCTGACTCTGCGCTTCATTCCTCAGAGGACTATTTTTGAGCAGAAAATTATAATTAATTAATCATGGAGTGCAGCGCATGCTCTTCCAGATCAACTCCTTGGTAACGGACTCCACCTGGGATGTCCATAGGGACAATGTAAGGCCCTGGCAGAGGCCCACACAGTCTGTGTAAACACAGTCATAACACTTCCAGTGTAATAGTCTCTTTGATGAACACATTGTATGTGGCCTACACTTCCCTCCAGTAGTTTGATTGCTGCAGTTTTAATACAACTATAAGTCACTTATTTTATGGAGCTCTCCAATTACTCAGCAATGCCACATATGCAGAATGTGAATTTGTAATCTAAATTACCAAGAGGTACATAATTCTCACTAAACTTAATGTGTACAGTGATCTACAGGCCTTAGATGCTCATCAGCATGCGGCCTGCAGACATAGAGTAAATACTCATAAATCTATTGTTACCTATAAGATATTAAATATGTAGCATTTTAATGTACTGTGCAAATCCACAATCATAAATCTCAACAGAAATGTGTGTTCTACTGCAAGAACAAGAAAATTATTTTGCAAATTGAGTAAATTAATGTCTGCCTGTGTTAAATTCTAAAAGAGTGTCAAGGCTAGTATCAAACGGGATTCAGTCTTTGGAGAGAAAAAGTTGCAGAAAAATTAGTGAACAAAGGAAAGTCTAGGTCCTGCAAGTTTGTTTAATCATGGCCCTGTATCTGAGATCCAATACAAACATCTCAATATCTCAAAACTCAATGCCACCAATCAGTAACTCGTAGCAAAAAGTACAGGATTCCTATAGTCTAATAATAAACTAATAAATGTATGTACAGAATGTTTTGCCATAAATTAAAAATACATTGTTTATCTTGTTTATGACTTTGTTGCATTTGTTCTTACTTCAATTAAATAATTTGCCAGGTATCATTCCTTGATTAAAAATGTAAAATATTCCTGTCTTATTATTTTCAAGTGTAAATTATAATGTTGTAATTCTTGTTCATCGTAGAGATGATAAATTGTTCAAATCTTAGAACGAAGAATTTTACTATGAAAAATAATAAAATAATAAGGTAAATACTTTCTGAACTAAGTCTACTTATAAAAGTGGATGGGCACTGTTGCACTCTACCATAGTTTCATTCCTGCTTCATCAGACTCAATCACTGCTGTAAATAACATAAGAGATAATACTCATTATACAAAAGTCTTCTCATGCCATCCATCAGATAAACCACAGGTGCACAAAAGACAATCCGGTGTGCAGTTTACATCTCTCTCCTAATTGCATACCTGTCATTACAATTTGAATTGGTGGCCATAATTTATTGGCCTTTCATCCCTGGTTGAAATAAAAGAGAGCAGAATGTAATCACAATAAACTGATCACACATTATGAGAGATTCAGATGTGCTTCATGGTAATAACTCTCCAGCTGCTAAAGCTGTCGTATTTTAATTTTCCTCCGGAGATGTAAACAAGACCAACTGATGGAGAGATAAGCAGCACATCTCTCACCCTGCATCAGACTGGTGAAAACAGAAGAGAGAAAGATAAGTTCTCCCGAGCCTCCAGAGGGGAAAAGGCTTTTTTGATTGGCACAATAAGGCAGGTGAAGACACAGGTGGTGCCCAAACGGAGATGCAGGGAATCCCTAAAGACCAGATAAAAGGCCTGACAGAGACCCAGCCACTTGCTGTCTGTCTGATCTGCATTTGATTAAACTTTAAACATGGACACAACAGTGCGCCTGCTCCAAACGAACAGATACATCACTGTATCTACAGACAGATACATTTACAGACTGATACATCACTGAAGTATTAATGAATTTGAGCGAGTGGGTGGGTAGGTGGCTGGATGGAGTAATTAAACAGCCTAATCATTTGACATACTACTTTTTAAATACTGACTGTATTGCTGTAAAACACACACACACACACGTCTTTGGATGCAGGGCTGGTAAGGGACAGCAAAGGACATATCATTGACTAACTGACATCTACAGTACCCTTCACACATCCATTCTGGTCTACATTAGGACAGATCAGAATTTACATTTGCAATAAAATATTTCCAAGTGAGGTTTAATGCGGGTTTCTAGTCTGGCAAAGATGGCAGAATTAGCCTCATTCACATTCATTAACCTAATTCACATTCTACAGAGCAACAGAGCTGCAGAGCCCAGTGTCACCATGCCTGGGAGATGATGAATTGCTAATCAGCTGAGAGCTGTCAAGAAAGCCCCGGGATTGTACGATTTAAACACTTGTTTGCTCCTGCATTAACTATTTGTAATCAAATCAGTATTTATTGTTGGCTCAGTCAGACGTAGTTTACAAGTTTGTGTTGTCTTATGTGTTTATTATTCCCTACAGCTAAACACGTGTGGCTATACATTAGAATGGAGGAAGCGTCCGTGTTTGAAATTAATGTTTTTAAATCAGTAATTTTTAAAAACCTTTTAACATTACAGAGTGAAAACAACCACACCATCAGAAATAATAATAATAATTATAATAATAATGCATGTTTATCAAGCATAATGCAACTTGATCAAATCTAATTGCAATGCAAACATCTGCATTATAGTACAAAAAATGGTATTTATAACGAATACATTTCTCCATTTCCCCTCCTATCTGTTCTAGCCTGCAATGAGAAGCGAAAGATCAACAAGTTCTCCTTGACTCAGAGAACATCCTGTTTTAATCTCACACTTTTCCCCTGAAGCCAGAAATGCCACCCAACTTAGTGTCCCTGGGAGGGGTGGAGAGCCGAAGTTAAATCAATAGCCTAACAGCTGAACTTCAGAAAGTGCAGACTGTATCGTAATTAGTGGTCAGCATGCAGTGAGAATTTCTCTGCCTAATTGTTCTTTGACGTCCCCTACTAGTGGTAACAAAGTGCTTGTGAGGCAAGCTGCAGGAAAGCCTCCCAACCTGTTGTTAATGGCCTGTGATTTAAAAGTTAATGAGAGCTGAGTTAAGAGCAACATTAGCTGAAGGCAACATAAAGTAGAGCTATGTGGATTAACTTTTCATTACCTCCCACATTATGTGGGCCTGGGGATTACAGATCTTGACTGAAAATGTAACCCCTCCAGAAACATAGAGATGCTTGCAAAAAGTTGTGAGTACTGTTGCTGCAATCAAACCTTTTCTAGCAACAAACCCAAGTGTACCTAACATGACACTGTAGTCACTTTCCATTAAGAGAGGAGCCACTAAGCTCCTTTAACCTTGAAAATTTTGAGTCATACAATAATGTGATGAGTCAATGTAATTCTTAAATACATTTCTCAGTGCTTTTGTCATTGAGGTGAATTGGTGCGTCACACATCCTTGCCTAAATGTTCGTTCCCTTCTGTAAAGAGCTAAAGGGTTGATACAGGATATTGAGCTGAATGAACTTGTTACTGCGGTAACTGTTCTCATTCCACCCTAAGCAAGTGGATTTACTAACTTAAGACATAAGCTTCAGGCAACCAATAAGAAAGCCAATTTCCCCTAAATATTAAAGGTACATGGACTGAACATTGGAGACACTAAAACAGATGGCAGAAACATCTTTCATGTGATTGGTTAATAGTTGGAAGAATAAGAGTAATAGAAAGGCTTAATGATTTTACTATCACCTTTAACATCTGGGTTTAAATTGCTCAATGGACTTGGGTGGGTGTGCACTGGCTTCAATGACAAACACTCCCCAGTGAGTATCAGGTTCTGCTGTCCACAGACCACAGCCTGAAGCTCAATCTCTTTTCTGAGCTTTAATCAAACTTCAGCTAATAAATAGTGAATCTGTCTGTGGTGAAAGGTGAAAACAGAAGACAATGAATATAGTCATCGCCAGATTATATAGACCTAATAAAAGCTCATATTTAATAAAACTGCTGCTCTGGTCACTGAATATCATTTAAGGAAATAAAGAAGTATGTGTTAATGAAGGATTTCAGAGCAGGCAGAGGATATTCACAGCCAACGAACAGTTTCACTGTTCAGTGAATTAACCGGATATAATCTGTATTCAAATTCTATCATTTGCATAAGAAGCCAATATCTGCTGCAGCATGTAAAAGGAGGAATTATAATGAAATTTCTGCTTCTTTCTGCATTCATCATGTTGACAGGTTTCCGTTAAATTTTCATTGTGAGATAATACCGACCCTTTGGTCATTTACAAGTTTGGGGAGTTGTAGATCTAGCTGTCTTTGTAAATGTGATTTTAAGAAAAAAATAATGCCTTACAGGCTTTTGGCACTAAATGTACAGTTTAATTCTGATTTGACCCTAACTTTCTATAAAGTTAAAATATTATGCAGTATAGCAGAACAGAACCCAGAGAAATTTACTTTAGTTTAAAGTGGCAAGAAATAAGGTGCTGGATGACTGCATTTCATTGTAATCTGTAACTAATGCAAACACTGTTTTGTATAGCAATGTATTGTGGTTAAATGTTTACATTAAGTACTTCTTAACATTCTTGATCATTTATTTCTGTAACTTGTTTTATCCTTAATATGACTCGAATGACAACTTAATGCCAAATTCATAAAGCCAGAAGGGACAAATGTGTAATTAGTTACAAAGGCACATTATTTGTTTATAGACAAGCTAATGGCAATCAAGACTTTGTTTAATGGAGTAAAATATTATCATTAGATGGAGGAGGAAGGAACTGTATTGTTAACACAGGGAAGAATATATAGAACAAGAGATATGGGGGGGGTGGCTGTAAAGAAAATCACAAGGTGTTAATCTAATCTGAATGAATGAGGTCACATCATAGATGGTGCCACCTCTGAACTGACTGCTCAAGAATCCCCCCATTTGATAATTAAACCAACTTATTTTCATGTTCAACATCCATTACACTCATTAAACTTTCAAGCAGACTGATTATGTCTTGGTGTTACAGAGAGCACATATGAATCTGACCACCAACTTTACATTACAGCACCAACTTTACAGTAAGATATCCACAGTGTCCAAAAGAAACACTTGGGAAACATCACATACTTGTGAAAAGCTGACCTATTATGGTAATTGAATAAAAGGTCTTTACTTACCAGTGGCTTGTAACTTTATAAAGAAATGCAATTTAATGCATGCTTAACATCAAACTGTAAAACTGTAAAATGAATGAATAACCTTTTATTGTCAAGTGCACTTATGAACACAAAGATTTTGTTTTAGTGACAGATGTTTCCAGAGCAAAACACAATAAGGCAAATAAAAATAAGTGAAGACACTTTATAAAAATACAAATAAAATACATTTGGAAAGTGGAAGTTACCTCACATTAACCTACCAGATAAAAATACTTGCAAGTA
Organism: Botia almorhae; assembly: GCA_036877575.1. Taxonomy (NCBI): domain Eukaryota; kingdom Metazoa; phylum Chordata; class Actinopteri; order Cypriniformes; family Botiidae; genus Botia; species Botia almorhae. The sequence continues at coordinate 45,905 of JAZGTJ010000548.1, read as the reverse complement.
AACACAGTGTTTCTTCATGTTTTTGGGACAGATGTAGTTCCACTGATGGATACTGGCACATATGGGTCATGCAATGGCTTTTTCATATCAGTAGCCATTTTCATTAATAAGTCAATTTTAGACCCTAGGTATGCATTAGAAAAACAACCCGGCATATACATGCTGTAATTGCCTTTCATATTTGTATAAAGTACATTATTTGGTAAACAGCGAGTGAACTCACCTCTAACTAGCAGGCAAACCTGTCAGACCTTTTTACCCAGCTGAAATTCCCAGCTCTACAGAGGGACATGAAGGTACTTCTTATGCATGTTGTAAATGTTTGCCTGTGACAGGTCCTCCCAAACAATACCTCATCTTTACAGCTTATGTCCCTTGTGACGCAATTTCAACAGCTGATTTCCCCTGCCGGCCAATTAGGTGGGGCACAAAAGACTATAGTAATAGCCTCGGTCTTTTCTTCCTCTGAAAACAAAATGAAAATCACTGCAGACCAAACTGCCAAAATGAACACCTACAGTGTGATTTATACACCTCATAAAGAAGTGCCTCAGACAATTTAAGCCCATCCTTTCATAGACAAGGTTTTTCCTGCCTTGTCTCCAACCGGGTACTGACAGGCCCAGTTGCAATTTAGAATAGAAAAAGAGAAAAGACTGATCCATACATCCATCCAGTGGATAGATCAGTCTTTTCTGCAATTACCAATCAGCTAAAAATGTCCGATCAATATTTGCAAAAAAAAAAAAAAGGGAGGGGAAAAACTTTAGCGTTAATATTCTAAACAGGCTATGCCAATTATCAATCTTTATGCATCTGGTGATGAGGCAGTAATTCATCATGTGTTGTAAACCCCGGGGTAATTAAACCAGTGCAATGCTTATAAAGGCTATCATCAGTTTCTTTGCTATAGCGGTCAATCATCCTATTAGGGGTTCCGAGAACTTCACATACTGTCAGGTCACTGGCAATGCACAGCCTGGAGCTAAGAGACCTAATTAAAAGGTAGCCCAGTGGAATTCTTTAAACCAGTGCCAAATTCAGTTTCCTCTCACATTTCCCAAGTTATTCCTCTGTGCCGTGTATCTGTATTTCATATAATTCCCAACTGTATATCTCTCTAGGTGATTTTTGGCCGCAATTTGATATTGAGATTGATAGCTGTTAAGCCACCTTCTGTACCAAGCGTCAAACCTCTTGCACTATATTTCCTTGATACTACATTGAATTCTCATAGCAAAGGAAAAATGAAAATATTTAATTTGTTGCTCAGTTCAGAGTGCAACAAATTTTCAACTGTAGGGCATTGCACTGTACAGCTCGAAACAAGTGGGACAATATCCTTGATATGTAATGTTGGTTACAGTGGTTCACCCCCTTGGGATAAGATGCTGGGCTTGGCCACAGCATGTGCTTGATATTTATTACACAGGCATTCTGTTTTTAGCTTTTTCATTACAGTAATGTTGCATGCAATTCGCTATGTATTAATTGACCTCATTACTGTCAGAGGTAGTTGTAATATTAAACTCCTGTGGAGGTATGCAAAAAAGTGAGCAAATTCTAAATGAACACAAACGTTTGTACACAGGGCCTTGAAAAATTACATGTAATGATTTCCTCCAGACGTCAGGGACTCACACAGACATTCATACAGAGACGCAGACCAAAAGAAAAACACAAAGACTCACAAAATCTTCTCAGAAAGGTTTGACTGTGCAACAACTGCCCCTGGTTAAACACACATGTATACTTCTATTAATTTATTTAGAAAGCCAGCACTTTAGAAAGCCCTTGGCTCACTAAGAGATGTAGGAATGTGCAGAAATAGATTGCTTGTTGGGTGAGTGTGTGTGCTAAGCTGAGAGTTTTCCCCTTCTGACCCGTGGCAACCTGTCAGCTTCCTCTTCTCCTCTGCCCTTCTTCATCCAGACAGGCAGTGTGGCTCTAGCTGCTGCTCTGAGCTACTCCATCAGCTCTCACTAAGACAGACAGTCTCCACTAGAGCTGAGCTCATTACGCTCATTTGCTGTTTAATCAGTGTTCTCTGTGCCTGACCTGTCACCACAGGAAGGCATCTGTCAATGAAAATGGATTATATCTTGTATAAGCCATTGAGTAAAGTTTGGGTGATAAAATGGACTTTCTGTGTGAGGGTGAAATAAATACTGTGGGTAAAAATAGCCTATTGTATAACAAATTATCTTTGTGGATGCACTTTTGACATACATAAAGAACAATAAAATAATGTGGTGAGTTATCTTCAAAGTATATAAAGTATAGTAGAACCACTGACTGGGCAGAGGAAAGATAGTAAATAAAAGAATGAAAGATTAGAGAGGTACAAGAGAGGAAGGAACAGAGAGTGAGTTCTATATTTAGAAAGAATGACAGGGGTATCTTTCTTCTTTGTTAGTTTATGGACAACAGCCTCCCTCTGTGGTGTTGAGATGGCTTTCAACACAGCCAAAGATAAATAATTGGTTATTCTGAGTAATTTTATGAAAACAACTCAGCTGTTGTGGCTCAAACTCTTGTAAACAATCCCATTCAGTGTCTGTCTGGAGCTGTGTGTGTTCTCTGAGGTGTGAATGACATGAAACAAAAATAAATTACTCAACAGAAAGATTTTGATCTCCTTTCATCCACAGGGATCTTAGGTGAAGTCTATTAATGTCACTGCAGGGGCTATTGGATTTACAGCATGTTGTAGATATGTACCATTTTCCATTTAATAATAACAGATGATTTATATGTATGAACTGTTGTCATGAATTTGTGTATGTATGAAGGTATCTTTTATTATCCAGCATGCTAGAATTAAAACGTATCTGACTAATTAGTGGGTCTTATATAGACAGCTGTCCTGTGCTGGAATGGTAGTTTTACCTATATTTTGTAAAATATAATTATAACTTCCATTTAGGATAATAAAGAAATGCTTTTGGAATTTAGTGGTTTCTAATGAGTATTATTTTACAGTATCTTATACAGCTGTATTAAAAACTATTTTGTTTTTATATAAATGATAGCACCAGATGTTTAGGTTATCATACCCTACAAAACTTTTTTTACAACTATTGAATTATATGGCAACTCTACCTAGAACATTTTGTAAAAGTTATGTTTGTAGAATCATAACAAAAAAGGTTATACAGGTTTTCCCAAAGGGACACAAATGTAATAGGTTTTATACAAAACCTCTTCTATACAGAAAACAAACCACATACATAGATCAACAAGCTAAACCTCAGTTCAGAGAGTTCTTGGAAGATGCCACTGTTTTTACTCTCTTCTATTTGAATGATGGCAAATTTTCCTTTGTGTTCAAAGTGAGTGGCAAGCCTGGCACAGAATCAGCCTTTTCAAAGAGCTGACAATATAAGCAAGTCTTTTGAAGCCCTCCCATGGCACTGAACATAATGGTAAGCAGAGGCAACTGAGGACTGGAAGTGTGTGAAATAATAACTACAAGAGTCAGTTAAACAAGTAGAGAGTGAAGTTGCTCCGTAAAACAGCAGAGACTCAGATAGGCTAAACGAGTTATCACACAGAAATCATATATTGTACCTTCAGTATGCAGCTCACTCGTGCATAACTCATTAATTAAAAATGCATGAGACTACTGAGATTATAGATGAAAAGTGTCTACACCATGATACCATAAGCCAGTGACATATGAACTTGTCAACTGTTATATAAAGGTGCAGCATCTTCTTTTTCAATGTTTTTTCACATAGAACTGTTGTTACCTTCTACAATTTTTTTAATCTGCCAACTATATTGTTTCTTATATGATGACGGGAACAGGGAAAGATGTGCCACACCTACCTTTCCAGTATGTTGTTTTTTGTACACCGGAGAATGGAAGAAAATTGTTGGAAAGCATTTCATTAACATGTTCCATTCCAAATGGAACCATGTTTTCCTTTTGTGGAACACAAGGTCACATGGACATGCAAGTAAATGTTTTGATCAACAAAAAAGGGTGAAGGGTGATTTGGGGTGAAGACGGTGTAAGCCATTAGGCATTAAAACCGCCTGGCAAAATAATGTGCGGCAAAGGGTCTTTAAGGTTCTCAAAATGCCTGTAATTAACAGACTATAGCTTCCCCACCCTCTTCCCACAATGCATTGGTGCATTCTTGGAAGACTGAAGAGAGCGTGGGTGAGGAGGGGACATTTTGACCTCTTTGATGAAAATTAGAGGGTGAATCAAGGAAGCAATTCTAAATCATTAGTAAAGAATAAATGTCCTCTTTGTAATAGTGCTTCCTTCAATGTTGTGCTAACAAGGATGTGCACCAAAGCACAGAGAAAAGGCTTTATAAATAATCTTCAACATGGAGAGGAGGGGAATTGTAAAAATTGTATAATACAAATGAAATCATATATCTTCTGAGTGGATCTTGAGGAGTTCTTTCACAATCAATGTTATCATGATATTATGTATGGAAGCTGTCTGAACTCTCAGAAAGAACTGAACTGCCTTATGTAGCATGACAATGGTGAACAGTAAGCACAGCAACCCTGTTATTTACAAAACCCAGCAATCATACAGAGAGATTTATACTTGACCTTGCACTTCAGGGAAAAGGTACATAAAACCATTGTATAGCTCTTTCTGTCTGTTTCTCAATGTATTTTCCCTTTCTACTCTTGCTTTAGTCTTGTTTCTATTCTCAAGCTGTTTTATTAGGCCACCCATTAATACTTTGTATGCCATGCATTAAATTCATGTCTCTTGATATACTGTGAAATAGTCTAGTAAACTCTTGCTTTAGTACATGTAATCTCTCCTGAGATCTGGAATTATGAGTTGACGCAAAAGAGAAATTACACTCAGCCAGATATAACCAAAGATAAAATAATTATCTTTAAATTTTCTTCTTGACACTGGTCAGTACTTAACTAGGCACAGTCTTAAAATCACAACTCAGTTTTAATGACTACTCTGCAGGATACCTTTAACTACCAGTGCTTGTATAATCATCTTTTATTAACACATAGTTTTACCTCTGTATTTTAAGCTTGTATAGTTCTGAGATTATTTTTTAATATGATTAAGTGTTTCATTGGACAGAGAGGCTGTATCTAAGCACCCACTTATCAAACGTCTTCCGTTGGACTGTCACAGAAGGCAAACTTTCAGACACAGTTAAGACCTCTAGTAAAACTTTTGATTGGGTTGTGGGTTCTTGCTGTGAAGTAATGTGAGCTCTGTTTTTACATGCAGAGTACACTGCAATTATCTGTGGAAGGCCTTTCAAAAATAGGCGAGACAAGCTTACTTTTAAAACTACGGCACAATGAAAATGTGTTGCGCTAATACAACCGTAGTATAAACAGTAGTACAACCGCTCGATAGAACAACAACTTGTGTTCTCCAACACCAACACAAGTTCAAGTATGTTTACATGATCTGTTTTCTATATCATATGTAAGTAACAGAATTAGGAAATGATTTACTGTGAGCTGCAGACACAGCAAGGCCTAGAATATACAAGAGATGACAACAATTGTTTGACCCATTTCAATAGCAATGGGAATACTGTGTGTACCTTTTACTAGCAAAAATGATACTCACAACCAATAAAAGGCGCTAAATTGATATTGTTTTGTACATCGTATACTTTAAGTCAGATGTTACAAAGCTCAAGAGTATCATTGTCTGTCACTTTATTTGTCTGATAAATTTTTGAGAGACACATTCTCAAAAATTTGCTTTCCAATCTGCTGTTCCATGTCTGCTGTTCCATGTGTCGCTGGCACATGAAGTCCAATTACAGACAAAAAGGAATGTATATATGACCTCCATGTAGGGGATGCTGCACAGCACTCTGGGATGTCTGATTCCACAAACTGTCAATGTACGTTTAAAAAACGAGGAAGGGGGAGTCAGTCAAGCATTGTTCCCACTTTTCACCTGAACTCGATCCCTCAGAAATGATCTGAAGTACTTCACCAAAACAAACCACCTGCTAGGCTAGAATGCGAGTACTTTGAATTCCTTACAGAACAATGACAGCTTTCAACAGCTCTTGTTCCTTAGTGGATTGTCCATTTGAAACAAAAAGGCACGTTCTCTTTTTCCTTTTAAAGACTTCAGAACATGCCACAAAGTTTTGTAAGCCTGTTTCCTTAACCTACCTTTTCTGGCATACTTTTCAAAAAAGAGCAGCGTTCAGGATGTGGCACAGGGTTGGAGAGCAGCTGTTATGATGAGCATTACCACGCGCTGCCCAACATCTGAGCCACCGCACAGCTCACTGTGATCACAAGTGACAAGGTTACTGGAAGAAAAAACAAGAAAAACTTTCTGCCCCTTTTAGGTGCCCTTTTTGCCAGCATAAAAGGAAAAGCTATATTGAATTGTTTGAGTGTTTTGTTGTCCAAATAAAGAAAATACATAAGTTCCATAAATTCACTGATCCATATATTATCTGTCTATTTTATGTAAATTGGTCTTATAACTGGGGAGAAAACATCTTTAAAACAGGCCGTTGGCTCTCTTTGGATGTGTAAAACACTGAGAAATCTCTGTCATGCCACCCACTCTAGCCATTGTATTTCTCGCAGGGGTCAATATATTTTATTCACCAATTATACACTAAAGGTCAATTTTTCTCTGAGATGAATGCATGCTAGGGAGGAGGCAATTAAAACTGAATGCATCCATACAACAGGGCTCACAAAGAGATTTTTTTAAACATCATTACACATTCCCCAAAGAAACCGGAAATGGTGATTAATCATAGAAAATTATGTTGAAAAAAATGACAGTACATTGTCCTTTCTGTTTAACCTGCTTTCCAGTATTGATGGAGTGTTTTTTTTTGGTCCTCATTTGTGTGAAGCTTGCAATGTATGTCACTCATCATAATGACGATGATAAAAATAGTTAACTGAAAGGAAAGAGCATAATTCATTAATATCCAAGAATATCACAGAATAGTGTTTCTCATCTGGCTTTACTTTAGGATCTGTATTTTACATTAGATATCAGGTGGCAGCCAAACACTGACTGTATCAAAAAAAAAAATGCTAATTCAAAAACATTAATCTCTGCAACTAATAATTAACCAAAACCATCATAATTTTAAGTCTATTCATGGTTGGCACAAGTGAACCTGTCAGTGTAATAATATTTTTTCACTTTGCATACTTTTGTTAATGGTTTTCGAGGATAAGGGCAAACCAGTCCTAATAACTATCTAACTGTCTAATTTAACTAGCTGCTAATATGTGACATGAATTTATGGTCAAATACCTAGCCTGATTGGACAGAGCTATTTACAATTAACAACAAAAGTTATGAAAAACATTTTTTCATCTATTTATTTTTGCTATTGTAACTATAAATATATTTTTCGCATTTCACTGTTTTAGCATTACTCTGCATTTTCCCTGCTCTCTTTGACTTTTGACTCTCTTTTGACTTTTGGGGTCACAATCCATCAGTTAAGCATCAATAAAAAAATGTAAATGTGTCTGGGATGCCCATTTGATGACTTTAAATATGTTTGAGAAGATGTTCAATTACTTATCTCGTTATGCAAATAAAGCATTTACATATTCTGGTGCTGGAAATAATGAGATGTTCCAATGCAAAACCTAATAGTAAGAAATGAAAGTCAATTTCAACCACATGCATCATTTTTTGGACATACAATTGCATGTCAGTGCCACATTCAATATGCCAAGCATACTCCTATTACTAATTGATACATCTATTAGAAATCTGTGACGTTCCTTCTCAAGTCTAAATGACTGCAGTGAGATTGTTTCCACTCAGTCGCAGCAAAGGCAGATCAGACTGTATTCTCTTTCTTTACTGAACTGCTTTCTCACCCTGCCGCCCACGGGCTCAGCCTTGACACCAGCACCGGCTTCGGAGGTTCAAAACCTCTATTTCTCTGTTAAGAGCTTAACAGTAAGCATTCCCATCAGCCCCTAACCTAGCTGCTGCTCCTTAACCTACTGCCTATATGTCACCACCCTTTACACCCACTAACTCTACAAATGCGGTCATGAGAGGCTGAGGTCACTTAACGCCTGGACTGATTTTCGAGAGAAGAGCTTTTTTTTAGTAATTGCTTTCATGAATTTTCCATTGGTATCATAAATAGATGGAAAATAGTCTGTAAGGAACCACCCATTGGCCCAACTAAGGAATCCAATGGCATGGGTGAAGGTATCTCATGTGTTTTGCCTTTTCATAGCACTTCTGAAAAAGCTGGTATTCCTGGATCTCACGAAAAGCCGGTATTCGCGGATCTCACGATCACAAAACAGTCAGTCTGATCTTAGTCAGACGTTTCTGGGTAAACTAATATTATTAAGCCTGGCCACTCCATGCTAGCTCAGATCTAATAACAGTTATAGTCACAATGGAACTTGCTAAGCCAGGTGATAGACGTGCTCCATGCTCCTTTCAACTACAAGTCCCCTGTATGATCTTATCCTGACACCTATTTTGAGGTAACATTGGACTCCTTTTAATCTACCGGTAATAACAATTTCTGAAGAATTTTAAATATATCAACAATAACTATATATAATAATAATGGAAGAAATGATCAACAGAATACACGAGTTAAGATACAAAGTCTAAATCATATCTGGCAATACAGACACACCGCAATGATGTGGGAAGTTCTGGGTACAGAAAGCTTCCCTGAGTATTTTGCCTAGCCTCCTTATATACACAGACAAGACGAAGAGTCTTAGGGTGTACTCACACTAGGCAATTCGAACCGTGCCCGAGTGCGTTTGACCACCAAAGCACGGTTCGTTTGACTAGTGTGAGTGCTCCGAACCGTGCCCGGGCGCGGCTCGTTTAGCCGTCCCTGGCCCGCTTGGAAGAAGTGGGCAGAGCACGGTTCAGTTGGACTCGGGCACAGTTCGCATGTAGTGTGAGTGCTAACCGTGCTAGAGCACGGAACAGGACGCGTGACGTCACGTTTTTGCGATGACTCGGTGAAAATGTTCGTGCCACAAAGGCGATAGATCTGTTTAACAACAGGCTGTGAGAGGGCTGTGGACCACCGCGGACCAAACGACTCAAAATTATCCACAAAGTAAACAGAGCGATGGACTCCATTGCGTTCAGCGAGAGCGCCGCTCTTCCTGTTTATCCCGAAACCGTCGCACCATAATGAAGTAGGTGTGCTCGTAAGCGTGCGCCGGCACGAATGCTGAAACCCTATGTGAGTGCAGGCCAGAGGGGGAGTGGGGAGGGGGGACAATCGAACTCGGGCCCGGTTCACGGCAACCGTGCCTAGTGTGAGTACACGCTTAAAAAATTTGGCCTGGTAAGTTCTCGTGTCCGGAAGGTGCACCCCGCTGGGATAGTTAACACTACAAAGTTCAGGTCTCCTGGAAAGGACACACCCATGACAGGAGTGTAGATTAAGTTTTAAGCCCTTAAAATACTACATTCCACATAAATATAAATTAGATGTTTTTACCAATCACACCATAACCTTTAAAATGATACCAAACATGAAAACTCAATGACGTCACACTGTATGTTGCACATGTATGTTTAGTGAGCTCCATTGATCTGAGCTTAGAGGGAAGGGGAGAATGAGAGGGAAGGGAGGAAGGCAGATGTGAAATTCCGGGTATCACTACCACATGGGGGGAAGCAAGGAACAATGGCCTGGGAATAAACATCAAATGTATTATGCTGTTTAATGATATATTCCTTTAGATAAACCCAACATTGATCACTAGACCAGCTGCCTTACAAGTCTATGAAAAAAATAATTACCTATTAAACCTTTATGGAAAATAACAGTAAAATGCAGTATGTCTTCATAATAAAGACTGAATTTTGAGATATAGCATTCCTAGAAGGTGATAAAATTAACCTTTTTTTTTTTAGAACATACAGGCCCTCTCTTTAGAGACGATAAAAAAATTTATGACTTATTGATGACTTGCACTACACAAATGTTTGCCCAATGAAATGCCCTCTAAAATAAGTCCCCTCCCCAACAGCCTAATGGCTATTTATAATAAGAAAAAGATGTTCCTTTAAATAAAATTAGATTTAAATTTGCCAATTAAAATAGAAAGTGCCTCACACAGAAAAACAAACTTGGGTCTGTAATCATATTCAAATTTCAAAGAGCAACTGTGATTTTAAATGTGCTATAAAATGTTTACATAAGTTTAAACTACAGCAAAAAAACAACAAAGGTAAACAACTAAAGTGAATGTGAGCATTATCTACATTTACATATATTTATTTAGCAGACACTTTTATCCAAAGGGACTTACAATGAGAGAGAGACAGCATTTATCATTTTGCCATAAGAACCAAACAAGCCTAGACTACAAAGCTACATCTACAAGTGGGAATAGTTCTGATGCCAGAGACAGGATGTAATATTTCACATAAGTGTGAATATTATCTGGAGGATGCATTCTCACAAACCTTTGCAATTTTTCCTGATTATGTTCTTTTAAGAGTCAAAGCCCCCTGCCATGATATTAGAGATCAAGTATTTGTAATTGAACCTCACTGCACTGGGGCCATGAATTTCAGTCACTCACAGCCACAGTTAGCGTTTTACCTCTTCCCCAATTAGCAATTACTGTGAGAGGAAAATATCTCCTCTTTAGAGCCAGCACTAATGAGTAATAAACTTCACATAAGACTCACCCCACTGGCTCACACAGCAAAGAGAAGTCAGAATTCAGGATTCCAGCAAGGGCTGGTACTTTTGAAGACCCAAACATCTGCAATGCTGTTGCTTAAGGCAAATATCTTCATCAATTAGCTTCTAAGAGTCTGTATACCCCGTTTGCCCTTAAAAGTCTAAATTCACTAAAAATACATAGTGATAGGATTGTTTACCTGTTTTAGCATCCATTTCAGCAAAGAAAATCATTAACGCATGTAGTTTAACAATGACCTTATGCAATAAGAGCATGCTGACGATGACGTAGGTATGAGAGAAGAACAAGTCATAAGAAAAAGAAGCAGGATGCAACGAGAACACTGATATATGAAAGTAATGCTCTCATTCCAATGACACATGGCCTGAACAGACAACTCATTAGCAGCAATTAGCAAAGACCCAAAGGTCTCACCCACATATCACACACACGCACACTCTCCCTCTCTTGAAATCTTTTCATGCCATATGACAGACAGAAGCTTTCTCCTTACTAATTATGGATCTCGTTCATTATCTGAGTGAATCAGGCGGCAATGCTTTGACCTTTGTCCTCCTGCCCAGCTCCAATCAGACTCTAAATGAGGCAGAAGAAATGAGGCTGATTTCTGTAATGAAAGTGAACCAACAAAAGTCCCTCAGAGTGATAGGAAATACTGATTCACCTTCTCACCAGAAGAACAACAACAAAACGGGCTGTGTTTTTAATCAAAACAAGGGCAAAATTAAATAGCATGTTCTAAATCAAATTAGCATTTTCTTGCAAAAAAACAGTGTTAAAATGGTAGGTAAACTTTAGGCTTTGAAATAAATGAAATCGTAACGGAGTATAATCTTCGCAGTTGCCATGACACTCATCATGCATCTAGTTTTCTGTCAGATGTGTATGAGAATCAACATGTTTTTGCTGCATAACCACCTAAGGCTGAAAGTGAATCTGAATTCAAGCTGAATTAATTAAGAACTTGAAAGTTCTTGATAGCGCTTACCTTGTACTGAATAACAAAAAATGTAACTAAAAATGTTAACTAAGTTAAATGAACAACTATTAAAATGCCAAGGAAAAGTACATAGATGAAATAAAAAGAAGGAAAAATAAGTGTCCTAATGAACTAATGAATTAACTTAATTGAACGAATTCAAACATTTTTGAAATCTCTACAGGCTTCAGGAAGAGAAAGTTGTTATAAATGAATGCACCAGGTTCATGACACACCATAAAAGTGCTATCACTGTCACTCCATGTGCAAATCCACCTCTCGACCACCTCCACAGGCATGTACCGCACATATTTCAACACTATAAAAGGGACATGCAAAGCTTGTGAGAACACCCTTTCTGACAGATTCTCTGATGTTCCCAATTTATCTCTTATCAATTTCCCTTCTCCCGAGCTTTATTTCCCTGAGATGATGAAGTGGACCCCAGGAGGCAACAGCTCTGCACGGCGCCTGAAGCTGTAGGAGACACCTTACCGGCTTCCAGTCAGCCTCACATACAAACCTCATTTGTATATTATGACAATGAAACCATTACTTGCAAAATCGCTCTAAGCTGTATTTTGACAGCTAATTACAAAGTGATGTGATTTATATTGCTCGTCAGTGCAAGTTTTCTCTTAGTAAAAAAGTAAGAAAACCAGCATAGTGTGTGCATAATATCTTGCTGTTCAATCGCTCATGAAGCCCCTTCAGTTACTGCTTTCTGTCATGATAACTTTTAAAACAATGAGACAAAAATCATGTGAGTGGGCAGCTTTACAGAAACAGCTCATAATGGAAAGTTAATAAAAATATCTAAAACAATCACATATGACATTTGTAGTCCATTGTTTTAAAGGCATAAATGTTTCAGGTTCTTTTGAACTAAGGCAGATATTTAACACACGTTTTTCTATTTAAGCTTGCTGGGGAGGAGCAGCAGAGCAGGGCAGACTTTTGACTACTTCCTGCGCCACAAGAAAGGCAAGCGGGAAATAAGCGTGACCAGCGCGTTGACGGATGTTACCGTGTCACGCTGCGCATATGACATTCCCTATTAAACTAATTTTCTCTGCCGTGGACTGATGCTCACACCGGCTATAAGTCTTGCAAAATGGCAAAATGAAATTCTGTTAAACCTCCCGTGGATCTTAGCTGATTGATGACTTTGTGGTGGGTTTCTGCCGCACGCAATTACAACCGCAATCAGATAGGCGAGCCCCCCCCAACCACGTAGGGAAGACTTAGACGGAGATGTCACAGTCAAGACACAACGGCAGGAATTTGCTCTCAAATTAGATGTAGTAGATGAACTCGGCTTCCGCGGAGCTGCATATGGAGGAGTTGTTATCAACAACAATATTCATATCTACTCACTTCCCAAAATAATAAAAAAAGCACAAAAAACAACATTTAGTTCCGCGCGTCTGGCACGTCACAGCACAATGCTCAGGGAGAACAAAGAGAGGCCCGGGGACTGATAAAAAGGCATGCTTTCCCCAGGGTTCCTACCAGTGAATTACCTGTCTCACAGTCTCCATTGAATGCTTAGGTCCCTGCAGCCCTTTTGTAACTCTGTCATCTTTCTGCACTTATTTTAAAACTGTCGACAGCCTGTCAATCCTCAAGAGTTAGTGCCATCCACTGGTGATTTTGTTGACTTTAATCTAGCTTAGAGCTTCAGTCGCATGTACAGTACAACACGCTGAACACCACCAACTTACAACTACAACAACTACAGTGGCATAGTGTAGCATTGGCATTTATCTAAACTATTTAAGGTGACACTTTTTCTTATTTTTGTTACATGCACTGAATAATATTTCTCACACTGCATGACTATAAACTGCAAAAAACAACAGTGATTTAAATGATGAACAACAATCACATTACATATATATATATATACAATAAAATATATCTTTCCTTTTTACATCTCTTACTTCCACACAGATGCATCACACACCCTTTTAGGGCCGCAAGAAAGAATGGAGCACAAGCAAAATAGAATTTAAAGTTTGCAGCTCTCTGGTATGGTTAAGTGTGCAAGAAGACCTGTAATATAATTTTTTGTTCTTCAGGCATAAAGACAACACAAGTGACATGAGGACGTGTAGGCAAGAGAAATTTCAAAGAACAGTAGACGTAAAAGTTGGGGCACTTGATGACAAATTTTATTTCCTTGACTACTGATACAGGGTGACAAACTGTATTCTGTAATACTGTATGCTGATGTTTGTACCATGTTGACTCCCACTGAAAAAATCCCTCTGGAAATTTCCAAGGCTGGGGTTGTGCTTCCACACTATAGGAAAATAATAGAAATTGCACTACTGTGAATGTTTTCTGCTGGCTGGAGCTGGTTCAGTTACAGCTTTGACAACTTATGAAAGTCACTTTCAGTCACCAGTTCCTCCAAATGGCTCAGTGGGTTGGCACTGGTGCATCTGACAGGTTGTGCCCTTGCTGCCCCTGTGGTCCAGTCCACTCTGCTCTTATTGAGCAGGCTCCACTCCTCAGTGCTGGCAATTGAGGATGGAAGCAGGGATTTTTAGGCCAAATCCCATCATCCAACAGCTGTGGCTGTTCCTGGCTCTGTTCTCCCTTCTGCTCCCACCCTCCTCCTGTGATTGACATGTGGGAGCTGAGGGAAGCTATCCAAAAGAATAGTATAGATCAGCCCAAAGTGACTGCCAATGCATTTGCTCTTTGAAACTACAGAAATATACTACTGCATACTTCTCTGGCTGTGGTTACAAGAAACAATATACAGCAGTGTTTTTTGTATCTCTTTGAAACACAAGCCTGAGAGTGAAAAAGAAAATCTATTTTTATTAATTATATTTTTTTAATTGATGATGAGCTTATGACTGCTGGTACATTTACACTCCATTACTATAGTATGACAGTATGTTTTCTGTAAAGCTGCTGAAACATCAGGTTTTTAGCACATCAGGTGAGTAACTGCTGACCATATTCATACTGCAGCACTCATTATTAACAGTATATGAGCTGGTTGTTCATGAATCTTTGAACAATATCTTTCAAACCCTCTCTGCTCTCCCCCATCCTTGGACTTATATTTGCTTTGAATAAACACCGTTTTGCAGAATAAACTGTGAATAAACGTGGATGCTGCCCTGGATTGCATGTGACATGTTTTTATGGTTACTGCTCTCATTTGCCCCCCTCTTTATAGAAACAAAATTCACTTATTTATTAATTTTGCTTCAATCGTTGCCCTCTCATTCAAAAGCAGTAAAAAGAAATTCAATATAAAATCACTAAGTTTATCACACAAATTTTGAAAAAAGGAAAGAAAAAATGAAGAATGTTAGAAAGAAAAGAAAAATTGAAATAAAAAACATCAATAAGGCAAGAAAATCAGAAGGACGGTGCTCCTGCTAAGTACACGTATGCCTGTGTATAAACATGTCAGTACCCTTATAGAGACTAGGCAAATTTCCTGATCTTTTGCACAGATCAGAACAATTGAAGGGAAAGCAGAATCTATAGACATAGGGAACAAACCCAGGAATAATATTGCCTCTCTGAGATTACCCCAATCACCATATCTCTCTACCTCTCATTTCCCCTTGTGCCATCAGGCGCCATTTCTTTCAGGAGGAGGAAGGAAGTGATTTAAGGGCCATTTCAGCATCAGACTAGTGCAGTCAGCTGCAGGGCCCCTGCTGTTGGTCGTACAGCGTCTTCCGCCTAACGGAGCCGTCATGCAAAAATATCTGGCAGGCTTGCGCAGAGCCAGCCGCCTGGGTAATTCAACCTACTTCATAATTTTCGTATTTATGGGATTCACCTTCAAAATGTAATGTGGCAAGCAGGTAGAAGAAAGAGAAGGGATAAGCTAGACAGAATTAGTTTCAGCGGGGAGTCATAAAGCGTGGCACCGCCACAGTCTGACACCCAGACATAGTTGTCGTGACCAGAGAGTCCGCGTGCGGCACCCTTCGCCTCCAAACAGCTGCTGGAGATGTTTTGCTTCTAACATGGCTTTCATCCTCCATTTCCTAGAGCCTATTTCATAGGGTGAAAACAGCCGAGACACTTTTATATGGCTAAAACGCACACCACTGCGCAGATGTGTAAAAGGCAAGAAAGAAAAAAGCACAGCACGCGTGGTTGCCATAGTTTCAAATTTCAAGGACTTTCACGCAGCACTATGACGTCCTATACTGAACGTCAGTCTAGTCAATCATTCATAGAAATGCAATACCATGAATATTGAATGGTTATCGTCATGAAGACTCATTATAATAGTTTTTTGTAATGTTATTAAGTGTTGAAATTTCACAATACTTCAGAGATTTGATATGATAGAAAAAGTTTTAAAAGAGTTTTTTATTTCTTAAACTGCTATCCACCATGTTCCTCAAGGGTATTGTAAAACTGAGTGTGAATGTGTAGATAAACAGAGAGAAGAATTACATCAGACAACCTGCACAGAATGCTTGCATTTACACCTGCCACGCTGCTTGCAGTAGCTGATATAGTTTGTTTTGTCCTGCAGCTGTAGGGCTTCAGGAAACATGTCAGGAGGCTACAAGAATGACAGCAATTAAGAATGCCAATGTTTTCCCACAGCAGTTTGAATTCTACTTCAGCACATTAGAACTGTCATTTTCTGAGTGACTAGTATTGGCAATACAGACAGACAAAAAAATACAAAAAACAAATATACTGCATATTTAATATCACACACGCAAGAATGTTGTTTTACTGAATACCAGCAGTACAACAGTGCAATTACGAGTGTGATATTGCTTTTATACAACAATTCTATAAACAGTAGGTTAATATAGAGTAACTTTCCTGTTAGACAAAAAATATATATTCATACATTTTTTCTCTCGCATAATAAGAAACTTTTGAAAAAGGCAACACTTTATGCTTAAAGTCACCAAGTATCAAAGACTGAAAGCTGGTGTGGAACAGCTTATGTGATTGGAGTGGAGTGACAGGACTTCAGGTTATTCTAAATTGAGAAAAACACAGACTTTAAAAAAAAAACCTCAGTACTAACATATTTAGGTCTATAAATCTTATTACCGCCTATTACAAACAACATGACAAAATGCAAAGTCTATGCTAATATTTACATTTGTGTAACACGTAAACAACTAGTTACACTTAAACAGCCTCTGCCTTCAATATTATAATTCAACTAGGAGCAACAATATCTTTGTCTTTACTATAAATAAATAAATGCAAACATATTTCTCAGTTGTACCATTACAGAATCAAAGCTCTGTGCTTCTCTTTTCAGTATTGGCTAATGGGGTGCAGTGCTGTCAAGCTCATCCATCACATTCTATGTCTGCATGTGACGATCATAGCACAGGACAACAGAGCACTATTCATGAAGCTCACAGCGGCTGGCCAAGCAGAAAATGGACAGAAAGAGGTCTTTAGAAACTGCTGGTGATATGTGTAAAATGACTGTGAGCGTGAGCCCCGGATGTCTCATTGACATTGACCTTCATAGTCCACCTGCATTTTCATTGGCTGTGCAAAATTAAAATAGGTTTCGCTATGGAGATCTTTCTGCTTTAATATGTCAGTTTTCTCTTTCTATCTCTCTGTTTTTTATTGGCTTTTTAAATAATTGCAAGTAGTTGCAACTGCATACAAAGAAATGCTGCATAACAATTTATGGAAATGTACAGTGCATGGTCAGGAGTACAAAATGTGTAAACTGATTAATTTTACCTGTATTTTTAATATTTCATATTTGACTCAAAAGTTATTAGCACAACAATAAGCCACAATCACTCATATATGAATTATATTAAAATGACTTCAGATAACTAATGACTTCAGCTGACTTCAACTAACTAGTAGTTCATCTGAGATATTAAAAACAGAAATCATGTAAGGTGAGAATTTTTTGTTCAAGACATCGTCCATAATAATGAAAGAAATCTCACACATAAGCTTCTGCAAATGAGTCTGGGTAGCTCACAGACGCAGGAGACGGGAAGATTATACTAAACCATTGAATGACTTTCTTCAGCTGCTGCTGGTGAAGTTTAAGCCCTGAGAAAGGCTGGGAAGTGCACAGAGTTCGTTGCCATTACCAACTGATGGATTGTGCACGTCACTCCAGGCACAGTGTTGTATGCATATGGTATTTCTACTCACTAGCAATTCACACTACTTGTAAATTCACTTGTAAATCTTAATACAAGCCTTTAAGTTAAACCTTTGCATGGTTCATAAGGTCAAATAGAAAGCTTCAGTGGTTATAAACAGACTGGTCCTTGTAGTTTACAGGGAACTGCTTAGATTAAATTTCACATTTTATTCATAATCTCATTGTCCACAGGGAGTATGATGTTTTCTTTGCATTCGGCTCTATCAGCTTTTATGTTGTTTTTTGTTATAACTGGGCTGCCAAGTCACCCATGACCGATTTACGGCACATAAGCTTGTCCCCCGTGGCACATGCTGTACCTGTCAGTCTGGCAGCATGGCAGAGCTGGAGAGAAAAACACATTCCTTTAAAATTGACAAACAGGAACTGACAACTGTGGGTAACGTTATAATACAGTGAGCATTTTATTGTTTGTCCTTTGTTTGCAAAAACAAAATTCACAAAAGCATCAGTGAAAGAAAAGCAAGAATAGTCGAGTCCGGTAACAACTGGGATTTTTCAATGTCTCCATAGGAGTATTTGTGATTTAAAATGATTTAGATGACTGAGAGACGGAGGGAGAAATGTTTCTGAATACTTGCTTTGCCAATATTTATCTGTTTTTTTTAAATAGCCTTCACTGTCAAACTCTGGAAAGCAAGTAAGACCCAAAAGTAAGTTTATCGTAATATTTACAGCATTTGCAAACCATATTTACAGCAATATAAATAACATCAAAGCTGACATAATTCTAATGATAATTACAGACAAATTTAATACCTGCTGATAAATAAAGCTGATTTTATATCGAGAGAAAATAAGCAAACTTCTGTTTTCTGATGTTAATGAAACTGGGACACTATGGCTGTGTCAATATTGACAGTTCTCCTGAGAAAGTATATCCTAAGGTACAGACAATGATTACACAACAATCGTATCACACTGCATCTAAAATGGAATTACTCCAGTCTAGCCAAACCATCGCATCTCATCCTAAATGAATCTGTTGTCATTGTCTGTTGTCAAGTTATTTCAGCCTGAAAATGCAAACATCTCTATTTGTTAAATAAAATTTATTTTAACAAAAAAAAAAGAGAGACAGAGAGATCTCTGTATGATTAACTGCACAGTCAAGCATCTCTGAATCCGAGTGAATCAGTTTCTATGGATAATCTCAAAGATAAATGCAATAGCCAGAAAAGCAGAGGTGCTTCTACTGCCAAGGACAAGCACAGACTGGAACTGCAAGCGTGGAAACATGATCAGATTGGAACAGAGCAGGCAGAAGCACGAGCTGTAATATAGGTTACTGTTTTCACTCGAAGAAGAGAAAATGTCAAGCATGTCTGTAAAGTTGTCGACACATCTCGGCTGATATGCAGTAAAGCTGTTCTGAGTGGAGCTAAACCGCCCTATTGACACTAAAAATGAGAATCTACTTTTTTGTGTGATGGGCTGAGTCACTACAAAGCCCTTTTTAAATGACATTTTAGTATCATATAAAAAAATCAACAACTCAGATCCTTCTGAGAGCAAATCTCAAAGTAAGCGCATCAAACATGGCTCTTAAAGATCAAGCCTCATGAAATGCTTTTTAACTTATATTGAAAAGACTGTACAGCTGTTCAAATCTCCAGGGGCAATTTTATATAAACAGGCAAAAAATACAATATATAAAATAAAAACAATCACAAACAGGCAGATTTTTATCGGTTCGCAGGCACATGAGCAACAATTCATCAAAAGCCCTAAAATAGGCCATTTAATTTTTAACGTTTTTTTTAATCCTCATGCTTGTCCAATAGTACAACTATCAAAGTCTTCAAAAAAACTAGTTTCTATGTCGTCTCACTAAACCAAAATAATCCCCAGGCCATTGGTGTGGAATGAGTGTTGCGCCCCATGCTGAATCTGATCCCTTCCCCACAAAGATGCAGAGCTGGTGGGACAGACAGAGAGCACAGGTGGGGCTCTGGAACCATCTCATCTCACTCTGAGAAAGGCAGGCTGTCTCAGCCAGCAGGAGCAGGGTTTAGCAAAACTTCCAAATGCCAGCCAACTACCTATTATTTCAGCTTCTCCTCCATGCTCACTCCTTTTCTAAGAGTCAAGTCATGTAAAATTTATTTATAGAGCTCAGCGCTGCATTGTGTTATTAGAAACAATGCAAAAAATAAGATAAATCACTATACACAAACTATAATTAACAAAACAGTTTATCAAGCATGTTTACAGTTCAGATCTAACAAATATGGAATCTGAAGTCACAAGATGAGTCTTAAGACTAAATTTAAATGCATCAATTGTAAGAGAGGAACTAATGCACACTGGTATGTCTTTTACTGCCTCGAGGACTCACCTTTACCACTGAGACCACAGCAATAGTCAGTCTGTTTGGACAGTAATAAGATGAAACTGGTACCAGTGAAAACAGCCTGGAAGCCTAATCAAAACACTGGATGACAACATGCCAAAAAATGACATTTATTACATTCATAAGAGGATGTGCTTTAAAAAGAATCCACAGAGACACCTGGCTGTGAGAGGCATGGAAACATCCTCCTGCGTTGTACACCTGTATAATTTACACACACCATCATCAATAAACAATACAGACAATTGGAAAAAAAATAAAAATAAATGCAAAACTGGACATGGTAGAAAGCTTACGCTAATCAAATGAGGTACAAACACACATATTATTAGTTAAAACTGCTAGCACTACAAACACAGCTGGATGTGCGAGGTCTAAACATCATAACGTTTAGCTTCCTCTCACTGAATTGCCTAAATCACCCAAAACGCACATTAAATGCAGGATAATGTAGAGCTATTCATTGCACACTGACAAGTTTCTCTAAAATTCACTAATGAAGTGTCACCATAAATTACAAATCATTCTGAAAATATTTGCATGGCTTTGCATTTGGCAAAGCAGATGAAGCCTGACGCTTGGGTAAAATCTAAGCAAATCATTTTCGCACTTAAGACCCTCCAAACGCGAAATGTGAAGATAGCGCATGCAGAACCTAGACTGACAGTTTGCTGACATCCACAACACACAAACAGCCCTGGCATCACATTTGTGTATTTACATAGTACAGGCTTCAGGTACAGTTATCAAACTCCAAACCCTTTCAGAAATGAGCCTTACCCAAGCTATGTCACATGTTTAATCCCAATCAAGTCAACTGCTGTTCAAAGAAATGTAAATGGTCTCCACTTTAAAGAGACATCTATTATAGACATCTATCCATTCTAAACCAAGGACATGGCTGGATAATCAAAGCCATACTCCAAAGAGTATTTTAATGGTGCTGCTTGCTTTAGAAAAACAAATGTGACAAGCATATTTTCTCTCTGCGGTGGAAAACTGAAGTAGCTTTTCTACACAATACATTTGTGAAAAACTGTACCCAAGTAACATAGCTTTGAATACATTTAAAAAAAAAAACTTTTTTAAACAAATTAAGACACCAATAAACCCTTTGTCTGACCAGTGAAGCTAGCATTAGTGTCTAAATAACATGTCTAGTCTAGAAATTATTTAAATGTAATCTGTAATACAAAACAGTCTAAAATGTCCTGTTCTACTATAGTAGACCTGACGAAATTTGACTATTGCACGAAGCCGGCGCTGGTTTTGGAAACTGCGCTGTAGGAGCGTATACACATATTGTACAATCTCATTAAAGTTTTGCTCATTAAAAAGACTCATAATGTATTCATTGTGTCTGTGCTCTTGCTAATTTCCCTCACACAAACCTATGCTCCAAGTTAATACTGATCATTATTAATTCAATCAATTTTATAATCATTTGACGAGCCAGAGGCTAAGCAAATCTTAGTGAGACTCTGTTGAAGACACATTCTGCATTATAATTAGCTGAAGCCATTGCCCAGCAGAGCCCATTTACATGTTTGGCTCTAAGGAGGATGGTCAGAGGATACTGGGATTACAGCATGGAAAAACCTTCAGTGTTGGGTCTAATTATGGTTTTCGGAAACAACACTGGCTATAGCCCCAAGAGTGCTTAAGGCCCAGGATTGGGACTGAAACAGAAATGTTACACACTCCATAATCACTAAGCTTTGATTGCACTTTCTGAAATGTTCTGCAGTTCATTAACCTATACCTAAAACTCCCAAGACATTTAGCTTAATAGAGAGTACATGGTGGTTTGTCTGGCTTGTTTCTATAGCTGAAGAATAATGATAATTAGAGGCGGGCTAAGAAGCGATGAGGATCTAGTTTTCCACCACATAGTTTAGTTCTAATTTGCTCCCTCTGGGCATAACATTAGTGTGAGGTGTGACAGAACAGTCCTTCAGGTCATCTTATCATCTTACCAGTCCTGTCTAACTCTAATGGCAAACACAAGAGGAGTTGAGGTGACATTTTCCACTGCCAAAATCACTTACGATCCTCTGAGAACTGTGTGTCAATATTCTGTCTCCAAATGGTGAAATTCTGCATTTGATGTTGTCTATTTTGTATATGTATTTTGGAATAAAACTTTATGACAAATGCTACTTCATATTCTATGGTAAGAATTCAAATTAGGTATCTGCAAGACTCGCCTGAATGTTATGATTAGCGTGTGTATGTGATTATACTAGCAGCTGGAATCTGTGATATACACCCACTATGACACAAGCACTGACACACATAATGAAGATAAATGATGCATGATAATGTGTTATCTAGAGGCCTAACATGGGAAGTGCGTGATTATCCAATGACAGTAGACTTTCCTGTACCACCGCTGGAATGAATTAGTCGCTTTTGTGGATGTAAATATGTGGAAAAAGACAGATTCTGAGATCACTGTATCTGTCAAAACACACACACACAAACACACACAAATGATGCCATTTGAACACTCAAAACACATATATACGGCTATGAGTTCTCACAGCTGTTTTGGTTAACTTTCTTTAAATAAATGGGAGCAAACATTTACAAGGTGAGAATGAAAAAGTGCCCTATGAATGAATAGATGCTGGACTGATGAGTGGGGCAGATGTTGAATAGTTTGCAAATGTCAGAGGAAGAGAAAGCCACAATGTGCCAAGGTACATGGCATTAGGAGCAAACACAGGTACCCATCCAACTTGGGCACAAGGTGTTGGAACATGTTGAAGTGGACTTGGCACTTGTGCCAGTGAACAGATGTTAATCCAGGACAGATAATTACATCAGTGAGTGAACAGACATTTTTCCACTTAATTTCCGTCTTTTGAAAAGTGTGACTACTCCCAGAGGAACTTGCTGACAGAATGCCCCCGGACCTGTTTCCTGGGAAGGAGCCCAGGGAGGCTAGCGTGCTGTATAAAAGGTGGGCTTCACAACACTCTTCATCACAGCGGGAGTGAGGAGGAAGAGGGTGGGGGGAACTCAGCATGTAGAAGATGGTCCTGCAAAATCTCTCTCTTTGTTCTGCTTTAACACCTCCAAAGACACAAGTGTTTGTATCTGCCAGAAATACAATAACACAGATTTATTTTGTTGGATAATTAAATTATTTTATTGAGAGAGATTGCCAGAGTTTTGAAACATTTGTTGTTTTCTGACTTTAAATAAAAATAATTATCAGTTGTTTATACGAAAATAGATTTGCATGTTTTCTCCAGTATCGTCTTAACCATTGATTTAATAAATCGCGATAGTCTCTTTTCACTTCCACCTATTCATTAGAGTGATTTGCCTTCTTGTAATACGTTTTAAAATCAACTTTGATCAAGATCTTATTTCTCAGAGCTCTCTGGGGCTAAGTGCAAAAGGTTGAACATATATTTATGTAGTAATATGACCTACTCAATTAACTAGGAGGTTGAGTTTAAACAGTGGGATATTACGGTTCTCATAACATGGGAAACAAATAATCTGCAGGGTCTGCTGAGCATATACAATTCTGAGAACTGATGCAATGCAAATCTCAGAACTATTCAACACACACTCGCTGTCAGGCTATAGCGTCTAACTGTTACGCCTGACATCCTTTTAAATTAAGAGGTAAGTAGCATAATAAAAATGTAAATAAGTCAAATAAGGGGTAATTTTAATTGCTACTTCTGCGCGTCAACGCAACAATTTTAATTTAAAGTAAAT
Source organism: Botia almorhae (assembly GCA_036877575.1). NCBI lineage: Eukaryota > Metazoa > Chordata > Actinopteri > Cypriniformes > Botiidae > Botia > Botia almorhae. Next base: position 21,974 of record JAZGTJ010000548.1, on the reverse strand, counting down.
AGCCAGCAACAGCAGACTCAGTGTTGAAACGACAGTGACACTGCCGTGTGAATACTGTAACTTTTATATGGATGTGGAAAAATAATACGCTTTGCTTATATGTGATGTAATACAAATTCACAATCATTCACAAACATACTGATATTTAAGTCTATTTACTTGCAACTTGATGTTGAAACTTAGTTTCCTTAACAGGAAATAACATTAAAAAGTACAGTCCTCCAAAGGGTGACTTCACAGGTTTTATGATAGCAGGCAAGGGCTGCTAAACTGCATTAGGGAAATTTATAGTCCTAAAGACATTAGAAAATTCATGGCATGGAACCTTGTGATAAATAAAACTGTGATCCAGGTAAACAGGCCTACATTGACTGTCACTGATGACAGAAACCTCTAATGCCCTTGCTTAAGTGTCATCACAGATTCAAACAACATCTTTGTCTAGATATAAAAATGACCTTCATAAATGACCTCTGTCATACTGTAAATGAGGGCTAACTGTCCAATAAATACAGGGTGGGTGAAAAGTAACTAGGCATTAAAAATTGGCTATAGAACTTGTAGTATCAGTAGAGTCATGATGAAAACAGTGTCTAAATAGACAATTGTAAAGAAAAGATTTCATATTTTCCGCATCGATAGTACAGGCATCGGCCGTGAGAGCTTCTTAGCAATATCTAATGTAATCAAGAACATGTACAATTTGTTTCAATACATTTGTATTAGCAATATGGACTTTTACCAATTTATAATGTCTAGTTACTTTTTACCCACCCTGTATACAACAATACTACACTACGCATGTGTACAGCACTTATGAACAGACTATTTGCAAATGGCATCTCTTTATCTCATTTACATCAATAAACCCTCTCCAGAGGGAAGATGGACAGGATGTGACACTTTGTTCTTTTACCAAGCATACAGTTCTAAACCCACAAGGCAGCATTGATTCCTTTTGTGCCCTGACCGGACTCACTGGTCAGTCTGGTTCCACTTCACGGTTATCAAAGTTATTTGACTAGCCGTTTACATCACCCTCATAAAATTTCACAGAGAGATGCATTCTTTCCTTCACGCCTTTTGTTCAACCTACAAGAGTAGACTGAAAGCTTAAAAATGCTTTGTAATGGAGAATAATTAAGTGCAGGCCCTTCTTGTGTGAGGGAAATGAAGTGTACAGTATTGAACTGTGTTGATGGCGAAATAACTTCACCGATTGATTGGGGTAAGAACTTAGTTTCATGCCCTTGGAAAGTGCAGCAGGTAATCCATTGAGTTATTAATCTGTGAAGGGCCAGAGAGTTCTGAGCCAAAATGGCAGATCTCTTGGGAAATCCCATTATGGCGAGAGTGTTAGTCACCACCTGTGTCACGGGGCAGTGAAAGGATTTCAGCCCTAATACGCTATAACCCATTTCTCCCCTGACCTCAGGTATTACACTGTTTGACCCTGGGTGTTATAGAGGGGAATTGGCCTGAGATTTGTTTCCTAATGGAATTCATTTAAGTGTTACTTACCGGCTGTTGAAACATGGTAAGAGTACAATTGCACAAGTGATTGTCAGCACTCCCCTTTGCTTTACAGCCTGGACGTCTCAAGAATGTTCTGCTACATTGTGACTGCAGGGATCATAACCGGAGAACAAGGACAGCTAAATATATTGCTTTTTCAGAGTTCAATACAACGACAAAAAAATGAATGCCATAACAATGCCATTGCTGGATAGTCCTTCCAAACATTTTTGTAATTTGTTGAAAAAAAAACTGACTTCAGTCTGATGGTATTTTTGATATCATTACAGTGATGGAACTTCCCACCTGAAGCCTCCAGTCTGGCTAGTCAAACAGCAGGATATGACAAATTCATTTAAAAGGGTTGCAGGTGGCCAGGGGAGGGCTGTCAACTGAGATGCTGCTGTCTGATGTTTATACTCAGTGTCAGGTTAGTCCATTTAAGGTAGTTTATAGAGAAAAAGAAACATTACAACTGTTAAAGTGGGGGAGGTGGAAACAGACAACATTAACTTTAAAGCAACTGAATCACAATCATAAATGCAGAGTTGAGTCACAGTTGGTTGATTGGCAATTAGCATTTATGCCAGACAATTGCCAAGAGGTCTGACAACTTCCACGCTGATTTGGGTTTTATAAGCCTCAGGAAAGTACTAGCTCAAGTCCAGAGGGCAAACAGTCTGAAAAACAGCAAAGTTGTTTAATATTCTAAACAATATTCTCAACAACAATTTGAGCTAAAATATGAAATGGTTGTCAAAAGCTCACAAACACGAACAGACGGACACTAAACCATATAGACGCTAAATGGAACAAGCGAACAGCCTCATAAATTACCACAGAATTGAATAGGTGCCTCTGTGACCTTGTCACAACAAAACATTTATGTCAACAGCTTCACAAAGCTAGATGTTTTTTGACAGTGCTGCTCCTGGTAAACCAATTGGACAAAAGCTGAAACGAACGGCCAACTGTTAAGCATGGTGGATAACTGTAATAGTATGGGCAGTCACCTCATGGGAGACATTACAGACAATGATTGCTCTACACAGTTGTATAACAGCTAAAGCATATGAGGCTGTTTTACAAGAGCAAGTGCATTAAGTGGTGCACCAAAATCTCTTCCTTTATGACATTCTTGTATTCTAGGGTGATACTTCTGCCATGCACACTCTTAAACTGATTTAAAAGCAACAGCATTACACACCTACTTGGGAAGTGGTGGAGATTTGAAGTGGATTTGGAGTAGAGGATTAATAAATATGTGTTCAATAACATTTAAAAGATATACTGTATGTTTGCATAATAAATACATCTAAAAACATCTCTCTTCATTATACTACTACACAGGTGGACCAGGGGAAAACATTTTAGAGGGCAAGTAGCAGAAAGAACTTTTTTAATCACAAGCAAGATGTGATTACACATTCAGGACATGCTCCGTAAAGTTCTCCATCTGACACAAAAACAGGACTGCAATCATTTCACTGTAAGACCAGTTTTCAACAGATTTAAAAATATATAAACACTCTTTTTTTACGCATACACACAATTTAACTTTAGATAATTATCCAGTTTAACATTTAACTTTAGAACCATGTAAGGGCCCCAACCATGGGGGCAATTAAAACAATCGGACTTCTTGTATGTAAATTCACTATTAGGATCTATCTTTTCTAATTAAACATTTATTAATATTAACAGTTATTTGTGGCACATATAAATGCTTTTTATACCAAAATGAGGCAGACAGATTGTCCCTGGTCTCCACTACACACATACACACACATATATATATACATACACACATATATGCACATATATATAATACAATGCACTCAAGGTGTTAAGAGGAAGTGTAATAGAAACAGACAGGGATAATGATGAGGGATTGTGCCTGTCTTTCGCTTTCACATTGCTTTCACAACATGTATGTGTTGTTATGTTCCTCTATCGACAATATGACTAAATTATGACAGCCGGCTCTTTTCCCATGGCCTGTAGACAGGAATTAAGAGTGTGTCATTTCAAAAGAATTAGCGTCCCTGAGGCACTGACCTGATGACATTCCAGACTTTCTAAAAGTCTCATGTAACAAAATATCTCGGAATGAAACGAAATTGCATTTCCCAGCACAAGGGGGCTTTTACGGTTAAGGATGTTTTTGTTATGTAAACTGTGTTCTTTGTTGATGATAAAATACTCGGATGTCAAAATGAGCAGCAGGAAATGAATTGCCCATTACATGAACCATATCTCACATAAAGCCCAAGCACTATTTCAGCAACATTTCAGCAATGTGATAGACAGATATTGTTATGCATGAATATTTGAGTAGACACTTGAATGGTAAGCGACCAAATGGGGCAATTTCACTTCTCATAACAATATCAGCATTTACCACCACAACTACATCGCACACTGACATATGAGAGCACTCTGCTGCTTGACAATGCAACAGCAAATAAGGCAAGACTATCTGTTTGGCAGAAAACACCTGTCCGGGCATCTGTGTAATCTAGCATGTCAGTACAAATATGTCAGACTGGCATGTGACATTTTCCTACAGTGTTTTCTCCCTCCAAAAATCAATAGAGCACCATTGTTAATAAGCATGCAATGAGAATCAGCTTGGTGCCCAGTGAACTGAACTCATGTTGTCAATTCAACAGGTTCAGTGCATATCAAATGTGTTTGTTTGACTTTGTGTGTTTGTGTGCTTTATGTAATAAAATCATAATAGTACAAATAAGAGTGGGCACACATGTACACAGTAACAAACACACACACACACACACTCTTTTGAACAATACCAAGTATCTCGATAAAAAGGTCTGAATCACTGAACAGCATCAATAAGAAACACCAAGAATATGGTCTCCACATTTTCTGATAATCTTTTCACATAAATTTTTAACATCAAAATACAGACAACATTTGGTTACACTCTGTTCCTGACAAGAATAAAGACATGGCACACTTAAGCTGGGCTGACACACTCCCTGTAAAGATTAATCTCTTATCTGTCCCCAACAGATTAATGAAAGCCTTAAGCAAGACCACATCCACTAAACAAACCTACAATATACAATTAACCAATGCAATTTCTCCTTAACACAACATGTGTGTAATTAACCAATGTAGAAGAAGACCAAAGCAGATGAGCATTCAAAATAAATGGCGATCGGGCTTATGTCTGGTCATACAAGTGAAGCCATTTATAGTTATTATGGGCCTGGTACTAATTAGAGATAAAATGAAGGGTGCATTGTAAATCCAAGTATCCACTCCTCTAGTCGAGAGCGCTCCAGCCAGTCTGTGCCTAATGTTTTAATCAGTGCACCTCCAGCGCACAACACTAGTCCCCTCGTTGATTATTGCAATTCAATTTAGCACATTAATTATAGCCAGTGCTAAAGGGTATGTTCTGTTTTAGCTAAACCTCAGCGTTTTTCTCTGATATATGTTTGCTTATCTGATACCTCTTTAGCAAATGCTTACACTGAACTGTACTCTGTGATGGCATTAGCAGAACTATAATTTGCATCACAATGCCTTAGGATCTTGGCATAATTGAGTGTCCATCGCAGTGAGAATATATCTTGAATTATCCTCAGAAAAATATATGATAAGATCAGTGAGGTGCAGTAGGGCTAGTGAGTTTCTAAATTCCTAAAGCTTTTCTTGATATTAGTATTGCTATGTCTTGTTTGCACCTGTGCAACCACTTGACGAACAAACACCCAAACAATGTTATGAGTCTATTACAGTAAGGCAAAATTTATCTCTACAGAACAATTTTACTCAATATAAAAAAACGGCAAACATATTATGTTTACAGTATGTGTGTTTACCACACAGTCAGGCTAAATGTATTTACACAATCACAGGAAACAACATACAGCTTCACTTTTTCTTTCACTTTCTGAATGTTATACGTCACTGTTCCAACCTATTAAGACTTTCTGTGTCACTTAGGTTTGCCTTTGTATAGTAATTGCACAGGAGAAAGGTCAAACAAAGCATTTTTAAAAGTGCCACACTAGCAGGTGAGACTGCACCTTTGCATTGAAATCATTGTTCAGTGCGTGTGTGTGTGATGGTGATGAAGTGAACATATCTGCTGTGTCTCTCCTTCTGTTTGTATAGGACTTCATCAGTGCACCCCCCACCTCTCGTGCTACTGGCAGGCCTGTCACATCCCCACACAGAGGCAGATGGGGCCTGCTTTTTATGTACTAATCAAGGAGGAATTCGTTTCCTCACAGACACGTCACCCATGACCCCTGCGTCTACTCACATTAATTATTCATCCTCAGTTAGGTGAGAACTGCCAAGGGTGCGCCGGCAGAGGGGAGAGAAACAGAGGGCCGGTGAAAGAGAGAGATCACTCACAGTTCTGGTTGTCACGGTGAAGTACTGCTAACCTCAGCGTGTCCGCCTGCTCATCCCTACTCATTCCCCCACAGGACTACAGCGAGGGTCATTACACATCAAACTCACCTGAGAGAGACACACATGATGGTTTGGGCTGAGACGGATGAGTTAGTAAAGAAGAAAAAAAATCACGGAACAAATGAATGAATGTGATATTACAGATGCGATATTACTGACAAGGCACAACATAAAATATTTGTGAAGAAACTGCTCATTGCCGTAAACTTTATGATCGTTTCAATCATAGTCTATCAAAATTTATATTTGGTTTTCTGGGTTGAATTTAATCTATAAATAAGACAAGAAATAATTTAGCTGTTTTCTGACAATAAGGGTCAGTTATGAGTTGCTTTGTTGTCAAATCTAAACCTATTTGTGCCCACCTTATATTTAAAAGAAAATCTGAGCCCATTAAATGATTGAGTCCACCTTAAAAATTAAAAAAAATAATAATAATTTGTAATGTTGTGCAAATGACAATTCTCAGTTCTGGATTTTAGGCCTGGAGGACTGAAAGTAGGTTTTAGATTTCCAGAAGTATTTTATAGTTCCACCTTAATACAGCAAACACACAGCAGACAACACAGCTGTTGGTATATGACCTGTAGATGATGTTAGAAACTTCCTCATTTATCAGTGTTAGCAGTCTTTCTCTTCTCCCTGGCTGACGATGCTATTCACTGCTCTGCAGCTAGTGTAAGTGTAAACTGATACTGATTGTTTACTACACAGCAAAAATTGACAATTGTTTCTACATACATAGTCTACATTATTACATCGGTTACCATGGCATAACGACATGCTAGCACTTTTCATATGGTGCTATTCGCACATTGCTCTTACTTTAGCTGGTTAATTTATTTAGCTTCACTGCCTTACTTAGGTCATTATAAAGCTATTTCCATTTGCTTTTTGGCCCATTAGCAGCCAATGAAACAAGGCCTACACAACACACCGTTTGCAAAAATAACTCTCATTGTATTTATATGGATAAACCAGCACAATAACAGTCTTAATGTCAGAATATATTTCACCATTTCCCGTTGAACTCCCGACACTGCAGTAAATTGCAGTCATTACTGTTTACATTAGACTTTGTGTGCCCTTCTTCTCACATCTTAATAGATGGAAATAGGAGAATGCATGCTCCAATGAGCTTCTACCTAGTGACTTTCAGCTACCTTGCAGAAGGTGGGCAAACCAGTAGGGAGCAGGCCATTATGGCAATGTTGTGGTTCATTTGAGTGGTGTGCACTGTGAGAGGAAAACATGATCTCTCTAAGTGGCCAGGGAATTCTGAGTAGTGGGGTCACTGGGGAGGAGTCGCCTGTAAATTACAACTAATTACTGCTTCTATTAAGTTGAGTTCGGTACAACCCTGCCATCACCACACAGACGTGGGAGTGACATTGCACTCCAGCTTCCCCGTGATGCCTCTCTACAGGTGCACTGGGCAAGAGCAAAGTAGCCAGGATAGTGTGATATTCTTGTTCACCTTCAGAGTCAAAAGGAGACAGAAAGGTCCAGAAGACATATGGACTACAGTTCTAAGAATAAAGCAGCGACAATACTGAGACGGTGATTCATTGCATTCATTTAATAAATACAATGTGTTGTTTGGTAAATCTCACTTGGCTGACTGGATAGCAGGTGTGGTATTACAATGCTATACAATTAGTGGCTGCAATATACAATTTGTACACAACATACAATACTTATGGTTTATTTATTTTCACCATAAGCAAGAGGGATGACCACGCACATGCACTTGTGTGGACCCAAAGATATTTGTCTTTGCATTACTTAACAATTATACTTGCATTACTTAACAAAATAACAATTAAAATATACGCACAAGCACAGCTTTTCTTAAAACATTTCACAAAAGTTGGTTGGCTTTTAAATTATAAAACATTAGACATATAAGCATTAGTACACAGCGAGTCAAAGACACTGTTTTGTTGTTGAGCATCAGTGGATCAGTTGTTACTCTGCTAAAGCACTTGTGAGAACTTAAAGGGAACCGAGTTCATACTGTGCATCCACTGAAAATCACCTTGAGACTACTTGACTAAACATGACTGAAGAAATGAAAGTTCATTTAGAAGTCATGAAAGGTCTAGCATTGTTTTGCAGTTGCCCCTGGTGTGTTGCCCTAACAGTCTAAAAGTATCCAAACACTTTAAGGCCACTGTATCTCTTCACATTGTATATTATGATCACAATGATGATTTTAAACATCTGTGTAATAATGTAAGCAAATCCCAAAGCATTAAAATGCATTTATTCTTACAAATTCAAAGGTCAGCTATTGAACAATTAACCAAAATGTGTGCTCTAGATTTTCCAATGAGCTCTTTAGCACCCTTGTCTCTGTCTGTGTTTTGTCTTACATAGAAGCAGTGCAGTGTTGCATGGGCTGACATGAAATGAAAGTAAACACAACCATGGACACCCAACAAATGTCTTTGGTGTATGTTGCAAGTCTGCTGCAACTCCCCTGTCCCCACTTTCAACTATAAAAACAAATATAAAAAAGTCTATAAAGGGCAAAAGCATCAAAATAAAAAAGAAACAAAGGGATAGAAACATCCTGTGTGTAAGCCCCTGTATCATCCCAGAGCAGAGGAATCACTCTATTCCTTCAGTTCCTCATGAATGATTCCCAGCTCCCCGTTTCTACAAAATAATGTATCACACTCGAAGGAGAAGCCAGGCTGCAAAAGAGGATGGAAGTTTGAAGAGGAGTTTACATGCTGCTTTCACTGAGAGCAAAAGAGAATCCACAAGCTATAGGCAGGGAATCAGATGACAGTAGAGGGAGCTGCAAGAAATACTGAGGGAGCCAGAGAGATACAGAGTTTGGGAGAGATGTCCAGTATGAATGTGTATGTGTCATACTAAACACACTGTAAGATGAATCAACCTGAATCAACATGAATCAGATTGTAAACCAGCATAGGGATGTTTCTCACCAGCTAAAATGCTGGACAACCACATTGGGCTTTGAATGAAGCTGGTAACCCAATTCTGGTTATGCTAGTTACTTAGACTAGATAAGACTAGCTAGATAAGAACCCCAACACACCAGCACACAAAACACAACAATGCAATGCTGGTCTATTCATTGACTATGGTTAAAATTGTGAGATAAGGGCAACATTAAAATTGGCTTAAGCTGCAAGGTCTAAAGCATATTGTAGGTTTCCACAAGCCCTTACTGCCCGCCTCTGTATATCATTTCACCAAACCATTTTTACACCGAGCCAGGTGCTGCCCTACTCTCCAGAGGAGGTCAGTAGCCACGCCCACCTGTATCATAGCATCACATCCAAGTCTTACTGCAACCCAGCAACAGGGCCAGCTCTGTCCTTCTCTAAAACCCAACAGCCCTCAGGCCTTCTCTCTATGTCTGTCTCCATTTTCTTACTCTTTACATCTCCCTTAGAGAGAAGCTAAATATGTCAGGAAACAACCAGAATACAAATAAAGCCGTGGCTGCGATGTAAAAACAGCAGGGTTGCACACTGTTCTGAGAACTTGAGCCGAGAATGCATTTTAAATTCCAATTTGATTTCTGAATTGAGTTTGAATTCAGGTGGCAAACGTGACACGGATGTTTATTTAGAATATAAGGAAGGAGAACTGAAATAGACTTAAATTTGAACAACTACGAGTGTGTCGTATATACACAATATACTAGATGCTTGTAGAAACATTACTAATCAATCAAATGGCACCTACATTTATTATACATAAATTCAATGCATATTAATTTATATAACGCATACAGAATTTTCCAATATACCCTGAAGTCTTCAAAATTAGTAAAACATTAAGCAGGTTCATAAAAATTAAACCATTAAACATAATACCTAAGATCTTATCTGTTCTCTTTTAATTGTAGTGTTGGATCTAAAATAATTTAATTCAAATGAATTTTAAACTTTTTTGTGCTAAAATGTCTTTAAATTACAGTTAAATAAATTCTATCTTAAATTCAAAATTTTGCCCAACCCTGGGAAACAACATTGGAACAGACAAAAAAAGCAGGAAGACAACAGGAGGAGGGTAAGACTGAATGAGAAACAGGACTGATGCAGTGCAGTTAGAAAAGAGGGAGATGCCATGGAAGAATAGAGTGAAGAGCTGATGTCCTGCAGCAGTCAGTAGGCAAACAGATACAGTACAGAAATTAACACCTGGTAGGCCACGGCTTTACTAAAGCCTCTTAGCAGAGTGTGTGTTTAGCTTCCAGAGTATTTCCAGTGCATTAGTATAACAGAGGGGCTCTGCCCTAACACAAACTACTGCAAACCCACCCTGCCAAGGTGAGGCAGGCCTGCAGCCAGGCTATGTCATTACAGCCTGCTAAGTGTTAGTTTGGTGGAGAGAGGGGTAATTATCTCATTGCTACACTGCTGCCTGGAGCAAAGACAACACACAAACTTAGTTTATATATCAAGCGTTGTGAAAAAAACAAATCCTTATATTTTAAAGCATTAAAAGTTTCTAGAAGGGGATATTCTTAGGTGGGTAAACTGCACACAATGCACTCTGCAGAGAAATCTGACATCAAATCAGTATGCAAAGTGGAGGAAATCTTGTTTTCCTAAAATTCAAAACAAACTTCCAACATTAATCTAAATGTCTGATGAAGAGATTAGCTCTGATAAACTAGGTAATATCTTGTAGCTTTTTTACTGAGTAAAACTGACAAACCCAAACTCTCCCCCTTAGTGTTTGAATTGTGTCAGGGCTCCTGAGGCACAATTTCAAACTCTGATGAAGTGTATTAAGTTTTTTCATGAAACCAAAAACTTTTTTAACTCACAACCCAGCTCAAACTAACTTCTTAAAAAAATCTCACAGTTTCTAAATTATCTTACCATTTTGTGCATCAAAAGAATTACCCAATAGCTAGGTTGGCCAGAGGTAGAATTCTTATTCTGAACACAAATTGTCCTAGGTTCAGGTTTCATAATAGCATAAATGAATTTGACCTTTTGTAAATCACCCACAATTAAAATTGTATGCTAATGGTTGTATAACAGGTGGGTGGGCTAATTTTAGTTAGCGGTTTCACTGACTTGATTAACTCGATTCAGTGGTGAACTTAGCCTTTTCTGCAACTAACTACTTAATGTTACCTGCTGGTATGTTATAAACACGACACAAAGGTAAATAGGGAGATCATTATACTGACAAATTAAAGACGATTTGTAATGTAGCTTTCATCATGTGAAAACAAGGACTTGCTTTATCAGTCCCACTTCACCAAGCTATGAGTGGCGCACTGGGGCGTTTAGAAATCTGCTGAAAAATAAATCAAGAACAATTTCAAGATAATCAATAAACAGTTTGGTTGTATAAACAAAAAGGTATAATTAGCTTTATATAACTTTATAATATAACAATATAACCTTTTAAGTCTAATTCAATGAAAGAACGAGAGCCCCAAAATGTATTTTATGTTTATATTAGGAGATCCCTTACCTGTAAACCCACCCCCTACATCCATTATACCATAGTACCCCTTCTTTTACATACACCCACAAACTTTGCAAAACTTACAACAAGTAGCTCTGCTGAACATTACTGTTGTTTCACAACTATTCTGCCTGTTTTTCCTTCATCCTTTTTGTTTCTTAGATGGATGATGAAGGACATTAAAGGACTGCAAGTGTGTGACTCCAGCACAGAGGAGCTCAGACTGGTGGCCAAGGATACAGCTGAGGTTAATAGATTGTGGATTAAACAAAATGAAAAGAATATTATATTTACAGGCTATAGCTGTTTACCCAGTGCTAAGCAAAGGTCTAAATGGTCATGTCACTACTGTGCTGACAGCATTCAAATCGCTGTGTGAAAGACAGCGTGTGAAAGAGAGAGAGAGAGAGAGAGGTAGGGGGTGATGTGGCAGATACATCTGTGATTGAGGCGATCGTGCAGAGTAGGGTACATTAATTGCCTGCATTAAAGACTCCAGAGGGAGAGACAGTGGTTCTCCTGGTCTTCAGCAGAAAGCTAAAAATGATCATTACAATCATTAAAGTGAATTGACAGGCAACCACTGAGAGAGGCAGTCACTGAATTCCACCCAGCATCTCTGGGATTAGACTGGCACGTAGTCCCTGTCAGTAATTCTTCAAGACAAATAGCATGACTCCCTAGACGCCGCCCCCTGCAAGTCGGCAGGCAGGCTGCACTAATTAGCAAGGGAAGTGTGAAGGAGAAATCATTACTTTATCCACACAGAGCTCACCCCACAGTCCCTCATTTTACACAACAGCCGGAAAAGAGCGGGCGAGTGAGGAGGGAGAGGAGAAGGTGAAAGTTGGAAGTCAACATGGAGGGTAAACGACAGTACTGAGGAAGGGCAGACAACACTCGGTGGAAGGGTGGGGTGGAGAAAAGGCTGGGTAATGACTGGAACGATTGTTGTTGTAAAAAGGAGGCTGCGTTTCTGAATTAATATCCTTGTTGGTTCTGGAATAACATTCCTATGAATCCGATTTTTGAATCAGTGTCTTGTTTGCTTCAGTTTGTTTGAAATATTGTTCCAGCTCCAGCTATACATGTTGATTCATAAATCAACACTGTTCAACAGTTTGGATGCATATTAATCTTATGTTTGGACAGAAATGTATACTTCTATTTAACCACCCATGCATTCAATTTTTTCATCTAAAAATTATTAAATTTTTTATCCCCTTTACAGATTACATTAAAGCTATTCATAATGTTTCATAACTATTTCTATTAAAAATACTTCACTGTATCTTTTGTATCCAAGAATCATTTACCATATAGTCTTTAAGCTCTTTTTCTATCCTTTACTTCATACTTGCCAGTGTCCTAAAAGGCCAGTTTCCCAAAGTCCTCTATTCACTGTTCCAAATGAAAGCGGCATGTGGCATGTACTGTTTAGTGAAGCTGCCAGTTAGGTACCAGTGAGGGTCCTTATGTTGTTCATCTGGCCCAAAAGGCTTCTGTCTCTGTCCTGGTTAGATCCAGTCTGTTTTCTTCTTTGTGAACAGCAGTGTGTTAAAAAGTTAAATTTCTCAAAAGAACAATAGACTGATGAGCTTCTAGAGTAATGTGTTTTTTTTAGTAAGACAAAATGTGACTTACTAATAAAAGAGTGATGCGCAAAATTTCAAAACATGCAACTGGAAAAAAGACATTGCATTGCGATTCCTACACTTCACTGAGCAGTGCAACCGTTTTCATCCGTGCTAATAATAAGACAGATTTGTTGAGTACCAAATTTGCCCATTAAAGTGATTTCTGAAGATGAGGAAACACTGAAGTAATGACTGCTGACAATGGAGCTTTAGCAACACAGGTAGAAATTAAACTGTCAAATAAATAGTTATCTTAAACAGTTACCCAAAGTGGTGCCATCTCTGGTAGTATTTTTTAAATGAAATGGTACCTTAGTGAACAGATTCATCAATGTCTTTCATAAAAAAAATATCAATTGATTCCAAACTTCTGAATGGCAACGTAGCTCCTACTTGGCAGAAACTCAGCCACGGAGGACTAAGCCAGGACAACTGGAGTTTTTACAGAAGCACAGAGAGTGACCATCAGGACTGGCCAGTAATTGTGGATCATAATGTCTGATTGATGACGGAAGCCTGCAGGATGTATCAGGCGCTTCTTTGCATAGCAGTGACATCTACCAGGGTCCTCACTCTCCCATTTCTTTTTCTCTCCCTAAAGCTTGGCTTTGTCCCTCAGCAGTATGATTCATGAGACTGTTGCTTCTCTACTGACCCTGGCAGCCCTGCAGCACAAACCATCAGGTACAACTCAAAACAGTTGCACCCTTCAAGATTAATGAGCTAACCCAGTACAGGGCGGAGATCTGGTGCTCTCTCTCACTCTCCTCCACTATCACATACAAGCACTCTCCCTCCCTCTCGTATCAAAGCCAGCTTTCATCTTTAAGTGAGAGAGGCCAACCACGCAAACCACACAAGCTCATCAGGGTCATGGCTTTATACAGAAAGACACTGATCAACAAGAAAGAGGCAAAAATGAAGAGGTGGAGGCGAGCGGAAAAACGTGTTGGTGTTTATTTACCTAAACACTTGCCATTCATGTCTGGACATAAATCCCTACAGGCGCACAACAAGATCCTACAGCACATGCTAACCAAACAGGATTTAGCCTTGATGCTCTCAGTGAGTGGAACGATCTCTAGCCACCGTACAACTAAACTGCCACAGCTCTTGGAGCGTGCTAAATATTTCAGTGAAGCTCAGATTGCGTGCAGGGTTTTAAATGTGTGATCTTTATTTCATGGGAACAGAATGCTTTAAAACCCCCGGAAGCGGCCCTGTTGCATTGCTGCCATTTCTGTAGTGCACTTTGGCTAAGCTGTACCTAAGAACACAACACATTTGAGCCATGCATCCTTCCAGCTGTGCCATCTAGCTTTACTTTTCTTAAAAGCTTAACAAAAACAACGTAAGAAAAGTCACAGATCGGAGAGGTCAAATTCATTCAACAGCAATCATGAGAGCAACTGGAGTGGATAGGACAAAAAAAAGTATACATGCCAAGAGATGCTGATTCACTACCAATATTTCGACAAACTGCATTTGGCAGAAGCCTGAATAAATGCAATATGTTTTTATAATATTTATATTTATAAAATTATTTTCCTTACACATTCACTTGTCTAAATTGTCTTCCTCAATACACGATCACCTGTAACTGTAATTTGATTGGTAACTGTAACTCTAATTGGTTATAGGCTGCGATTGTCCATACCACACGTATTAACAGGACTAAAAATATAGTCACTTATGCCATAATAACTATGTGTATTACTGTGCAGAACAAAACTGTATTTAGCACTTTAAATGCACTTTACAAACTATCCTGCTGGACACAGACAATGTAAAAATCAAACAGCCGTTGGACAATGTCCGCTCACTGAACAACCTGCCGTCTCTTTACTACCTCTCAATACAGACAATGAAAACTCAGAGTGGCTACATGTAGGACCACACACAAAACTCCATCATTCTGGTCTAAGCTTGGCAGTTTTGTGCATAGAGACGAGCACACAGTGTTATCTGTCCAAAAAGAGGCTTTTCAGCATGTATTCATAAAGGTTCTCTAATAGCATCTACTGGGAGAACTCTTCTCTCCATAGAGTGAGAGTATAGAAGTAAAGAGAACAGCGAATGACTTCATCATGAGCTGAATAGGAATGATGCCCCATTGGGGTCTATTAGGGAGTCTTTACATACAACAGAGGACAGTGGGACTGTGAGGTAGGATATACGGTAAAGCCCGGGCTTACTATTTCTATGGGGATCAGTAATGAGAAGCATCCTGCATGCAAGTCTGCTATTTGGATCTTACTTGTGTTAAAGCAGTGAGCGGTTTACCCTAACTTGGTCCTGGGAAGATTACAAACACAATGCAGCCAAAGAAAAGATTAAAATGATGCAAAAACATCAAAAAATGGTGCAATGTAAATTCAGTGTAACTGTATTTAAAGAGGGAGACCTCCATTATTAAAAAAGTCGCTACTGAAAATTAAAGACTAATTGTTGAGAAAAAAGTTAGTCTGTAAATTTATATTTTAAAGTTTTTTTTTTTCATTTTATTTGTACAGTTTTTTGCAATCACTACTAAAAAACACTTAATCCAACCTAAGTGTGCTGGTTTTAATTAGTTTAAACTGGTTTAGAAATTGACCAGTTTGTGTTCCAAATTGACTAGGTGACAAATTATGACAAAACCCTTTTAAAACCAACACACCAAACCAGCCTGATGAGACTAAAAGCCCAGCTAAAACCAGAAATCCATCTAGGCTGGATAGGTTTATGTCATTCTTGCTTATAGACTCAAAAATCAACATAAAACATTCCCAGCTTATAACTGCTTGCACTGGCTCCATATTTAGCTGTCATCTAGTGAGGTGAAGGAGAGCTGTTCTCTCCATGCTGCTCATTAAAACTAGATTGAAATGGTGCCATTTTCATTTATTGGCTTAATTGTCTGTTTATGTAGCTGGGCCAGATGACAGTGAGTGTGTCAGAGCCAAAGGACATGTGCAGTCCATTCAGACACTATTGCCAGATTTCATCACTTATCTTACATGATTTATACACACAAGCTGAGCTGGGCTATGGACAGATTCAATGAGATCTCTCATCAATTATAAGGAGTGAGGTCATAAATCAGTGCCACATTAGTCATCAATCAGCGCCGGGCTGCGCTGCACTCTGAACAGTACCTGAGGAACCATGGCCTCTTTGATGTTCAGCCATGTGCTTTACACTGGTTGTTCGTGTCTCCCTGAGTGAGACAAGAGGGGGAGAGAGGGAGACAGGGATTTTCCTCAGCACATGAGGCGAGATGTTTTGATGATAAACCCAACTCCACAACTTCAGATCATCTAGGTCCAAAACTAAAAACAAATGTATTCTTATGCAAAACAGTTTATGTATAAAAAGTTTTGAATAATTGTGTTTGACATATTCAGAGGTGTTTACTTGTGTATTTGTGCAATTCTCCTCTATTTTCCTCACAAGATGTGCTTTATCTTTAACCAGTTGTGGCAAATATTTATTACGGTATTGATAACTAATGATTGTGAAAAAATTTAAGCACAATTAAACTGTTAATATAGTAATAGTAGACAGACTAGTGTCTGTGTGACCTTGTTGACTTCATAACAGGCGATGAATGGGGAGAGGACCTTCAGGGTGAGGGCTGACTTTTGTATTGCCTGACAGGTGATTTTAGAGGATTTTAGGGCAAGAGTGTTTATTATATAATGTCACAATATTAATAAAAAGTAAGTGTGGTAAGAAAATTCTCATTCTTTAAATGAAAAGGTTGTTATCTGAAAAAGTAATTCAGAGAAATCTGGAGGACAGTCTTTTGTTTGTCACACAGTGCTAGATTTCTATTGACTCTGTATGACTGAATGTTGTTGTGAATGTAGCTGTTTGTGTATGCATGTTTGTAGGCAAGAGATAGACTGCTTGCATGTCAGTGTTTTGTGAGTAGGTGTTGTGGTTGTCTCTGGTCCAACTCACTGCATGGTGTTTATATTTGTCTGTGTGGTCGGCATCTGTGTGCTTGGTGAGGGTATTCTGTGTGTGTTACAGAGATATACATACCAGAGCGCGTGTCCCTTTACATGGATTACTGTCTTTCTCAGCCCAAGGTCTCTTTGATTGGAGCATTACGTGTAGGAGTCCAAATTTTTACATCTTTTCGTTTCTGCCTGAGAAAAATTAAATTCACTTCATCGCCCAACAATTTTCTGATTAAGAAAATTAAATTACCTATTAAAACATTTTCTCTTTAGTACATTCTTTAAATTTACAACATTTTTTTCATAAAGATATTATGAGCTCTTACGATAATATCAATTTATATAATCAGTTCATATTTATCCAAACATGACTATAGTTAACTACTCACCCTCATGTGGTTCCAAACTTTGACATTCCTTCTGCAAAATAAAAAAGACTTTTTCACGAATGTCTGACATACTCAGAAAAATGCTTACATTGGAATGGCAGCGATTAACATTATTTTACAAGATCAATGTTACAAATGTAACATAATTAATGGCTATATTAATAACAAAACGAATATGTACGTGCAATGCATAAAATAATGAGAAAGTATATCATTGCCATTTATCGTGTCTAATCCTGATCACATTTTTTATAACCATGTATTTCATGCTTTTGCTCAAGAGGGGGTTTGAAGATTAACAGATACTAGGAATAAAGTACTAGCTGCCAGAGTGCGTTTCATCAGCATATACCAAGTTACTGAATATAACAGCAGGTGAGGGTATAGAGCTATGCACGTTTGTGTATCTTAGCAACCTTTTTTAAAGACTAATAAAGATAAAAAAATTGTTTACTTTGTACTTATGTTAATGAATGTGTTGTTTAAATGTGTCATTTAAATTTATATACAATTTTTGGTGGATTGTTTTCACGTTTAAGGTAACATTTGCGTTTATGGTTTTATATAAACAGAATTATTTCTGTTATTATTTTTTTTACACACAAAAACAATAAAACACACAATCGCTTTTCCCACTGTGGGTCTGTGATTTAAAAAAGTTTGTCCTATGCTTTAATAAAAATAAAACGGCCCAAATAGTAGCTTACCCTCTACCTTTCACCATGTACCTAGAAACCAACACTGTTGGAATAAAAAGCTAGATGGGCATTTCTTATCGGGCTTAGTTGAACAGCTGGACTGTGGAGTGTTTGGCTGGCAGAGAGAACGGCGCAGCTGGCTTTTAAGAGGAAGAGCTCCTCTTGAGCCTGTGGGAGGTCACAGCCTGCTAGGCCGCAAAGCGCTGCACAGTGGGAACCGTGTGTTAGTGCAAAAGGCCTGCACCACTGCATGCACATGCTGTTCTGCCTCATTGGCTGCCTCACTCTCTTATTTTTCCTGAATGGGGCTCTAGCAAAGATGCACCACTCTGCCCATATCTGGCAACAGCAAACGTTGGCAACAGCAAACGTGTAATAATGGCTTCCTGGATTACCTTAAATGGTCATAGACCATTGAAAAACTCCAAGGTCACAGCAACCTTGGCAAAATACGCTTACTATCTTTGGGAATGTGGCAAACACAATCCTTTCAAACCGTCAATTTAGGACTGATCTAATGATAAATAGCTTTTGACCTTTAGTTCCAAGCACATTAAGTGCAATCATGCAAACATCCCATTTTGCAGCATTTAAAACAAACCGTAAAAAAAAAGCACAAAAAATGTCCTTGCATTTATCGATCGTGGCAAACGGATGGTTGTGTTAGTGATGATGGTGCTGGTGGTCTCTATTGTAGTTACAATTCTCAGGGGTAGACTATAAAATAATGAGACCATGCTCAGACCCTCATGCTCAGAGCTTTGTGACACGATACCTGAGGAGCTATCAGAAGTCATCAGACAGCATCGTCAGCAGTGTCCTGACAGAGATGAATTGAGTCAAAGACTGAGGTAAGTGGCAGGCTGTGCAGTGGGGAAGAGATGAAGGTTCTGAAGATCTCCCACAGTTGGGTGCTGGTGTATGCATCACATGTCGACCTCGACATCTCTGCTTGATGTTCCACAGCAGAGTTCTGATGTGCCAGAGAACAGGACATCAATTAAGACATTAATGAAGTACATTAGATATGAGAAACATCATTGAAGCAACTGTAGCAACATGTAGCAAAGTTAAAGTGTTAACACATTAGACTGTTTAACTACTTACAGTTAAATGACACAAAATACATTTTCTTTCCAAGAACTGTTTGTTGTGCATGTATTAATATTTTTCATTTGAAATGTAATTGCTTACCTTAAGAACCACAACACCTTAACTATACTGTATGCATCTATCAGTAACAAAACCTCACCAACCACTACAGTACACAGTATCAGTGCAGTACAATCAAGTAGAGCAGTGGTGCTCCTTAAATGAACAACTTTTCAATAAACTATGTGGTCATGCTCTATAAAGAGTTCCAACTTTGTGTGGCGTGAATGGGAGTGAACAGCTCATTATTTTTGACACTCATTGAAACAAACAATTCATGGGTATTACAAACAAGAAATAACGATTTCGATAAAACAGCTCTTCTGAAAACATGACAGCTTAAAGACAATTACACCTATTTTGTTGATTTTTCATAAATTATGCACATAAACCAGCTGAGAGGTTGTATACTGATAAGATCAAATATTGATAACCTTCTCATCCTAGTTTTTATTCTGTTAACAAATGTTTTATTTGCAAAAACAATTTTTGCTTCAATAATTCATCAAATGTAAGAGAGACTATTATCATTCGGGCTCAGCTACACTTGCTGACTCCTGAAGGCAAAGATCATGTACTTATTCTGACAATACATGCAAACCTCTGGCCTCTCTGATGCATTATTTAAACATATTCCCTTAGCATGGACAAGAGAACTAATACATAACACTGATGGCAATGACCCCAGACACTCTGGACTGAGAATAAACAGAAGCAGGTGACTTTGAGTGATGGTCATTCCAAGACATGCATAAGTAAACATTCTGCTCAGTCCTTTTTTAACCTTCAGTGTCACATCTGCGGGCAGGGGACGTGAAAACAATAATAAAGCAGATCTCGCTATAAATCACCTCAGTAGTTTGTAAACATTTGCAGTTTTGATAGGGATCTTAAAAGTTATCATCTATAATTCAATAAAAAAGTGACTCTACTACAATTCTTCTAATCCTGTCTGGCAAAGGAGTGAAGCTAAATGTGAATACTTAATCAAACTGAATGACACATCTGACAGGGAAACAAAGAGGTGCTAAACGAATGAAAGGCTGGGGGTGTCACACAAGATCACACAGACCAGCACAAAATCTACAAAAGCTCCCTTTTATCTTTGTGATTTTTAACAATTCCAAAATTCTTGTCAGCTCCCCTGGAGGCTTTGACGTGAGGGAAAATGATTGTCCCAAAGCCTGCTGCTGTTTAACAGCATTAGAGCAGGAGATCTTTTCTGCTCCGACATGCGTTTCTTATATCCCGATATTCTTGTGACCCCACCCGCGTAATAAATTACGGCATATATTAGAACCTTTCAGACGTACTGACAGTAATAGTTCGTAAACGTTAGTAAATGTTTTTCGTATTGCCTGTAAGAAGCATATAACAAATGATGTGGGCGAGAAAAAACGGCAGCAAATGCAAGTCAACAAGAGCGCAGGTGCTCATCCAATGGCTCATTAGGGTCACAGGTGTGTCGCGTCGCAGTTTATCCGTTATTTTATCAGGTATTTTTGGTTTAACATTTACAACTCACCTCCGCTGTTACATAGTTATATAGTTTACACTGCGCTAAATGCTCCTGTACCAATACTCTAAGTGCTCGCAAACGGTATCAGCGGTTTTGGGTCACTTACTGACACTGACCTTCAGGCAAATAAAAACTCCTCAAGGGGATGTGCAGGTGCGAGGAATGTGTCTTCGCATCCGGGTCACGTCGTAACCTCTATTTCACGTCATATTTAAACCACAAGAACAGTTGCACGTTGTAAATACATATGTATGTATGTGTAGCCGGCAGCTATAAAAATGTACTCGGAAAAAACAATAAAATAAATAAAATATCGTTCCTGGAAATCTCCCCCGAGCACATCTCTGGCTGCACGACGTAAAGTCGCGACCTCAAGGTTGAGAACCTGCCTTAAAATATGGCAGCTGTGACCTTTTCTTTTTTTTCCTTTTTTTCTTTGAATTACTGTTCTTAGATTGTAGTTTCTTATTTCTATTTTCGTCTTTTGTATCTAACTTTTTACTTTAAACAAATATTTATTAACCAAGTCAACTAAGTCAATAATTATTTTGAATCTATCCTTTGCATATGTTGTGTAAATTACATTGCTAAATAAAGCATTAAAAATAAGAGTATGACATCCATGACCTTTCATTTCCTGTCTACAGCGTGAAATTAATTCACATCCTACAATAAAACGTAAGTGCAGCATTTTAAGTTGCAGGGTCCTTGTCAGTGTTGTGACTATATAATGAAATTCAACCACGTTTCCAACCCAGAAAAGTTGAATTATTCCATGTTTGTTGTTCGAAAGCAACAAGGGCACAGACAGGGCGGTCACGACCTCAACCAGACAGAACATCCCAGCCTTATTGACTACCCTGTCACCCGTTTGGCCTGCTTCTGATTTGACATTCCATTAACACCTCCCGTGGGCTGCTGCTTGACGGCAGAGGAGAAAGCCAGGGACAGCGGGACAGGATTTACGTAGGTGGCGTGCTCGCCTCACCGCTGACCGTGAAACTGCACGGGTTGTATCCGCATGCCGATGGGTGAGTGCCCTGATGAATGCTCTGCAGGATGAACAATGGGCATATTTCATTCTATAGGCCTACAAATATATAACTATATATATAACTGGGAGGATTTCAAGTAGCTAAACAAGCTTGAATAAAGAATCATTGAAAAGGAGCACATTCCTATGAGGAAGG